>JBBPJZ010000227.1:0-28013 GCA_038089015.1 Chalciporus aff. trinitensis
CGAATTTCTCGCGGGGGAGAGACGCCATAGTGGGTGTCGGTCTGTTGCATCGGGGTCGTGTGCACTTGAGAGGAGAAATCAAAGACGAGGTTGGGTGAAGATAAGAGTGACAAATATAATATCGAAAACATAATATCAGGAAGGACCTCGGACACCCCACATCTAAGATCGATCAACGATCCCCCCAGATGACAAAGCATATCACCTGATCAAAATTGACCCACTTGCACCGCCGGCTCGGAACCGATATCTCGGACTCTCCTTGGCTTGAACACACTAGAGTTATTTCAAAGACACTCGCTCCAGACACTCCTCCCCCTCGTCATAAATCTCTCCCTTAGCACCGCTAATCTAGATCGATACTCATCAACCCCAATATACGCTCCACACACCCATCTCTTCCCGTCAAACGATGACCGTCCATGTAGCACCCGGTGGTTGTCCACGCCTATCCCACAACAGTGTCAGCATGCCCCAAGACACCTCATCTCCCCCCTCCACTCACATAGCACAGTGCCGGGCGTAAGTTGCACCCAGTACTCAGAGTCTGGACTCGTCAACAGTCCATTCCACGTCCGGATCGCGTCATACCTGCATCCCATCACACCGCATCAGCGTCACCGATCACACTAAGTGGCACCATTCCATACTCACCAACTCTCAACCACATCGGGGTCCAAATGGTCCATCACACTTCGATCGTCGTTGTTCCACCGTACCTGAACCAACTCTCCACTCACCTCGTCATGCCGCAACGGTGGGTATCCACTTGGGGGACTTGGCTGATACAGCGCCGTAATCTCTCCGGCCGCATGCGCCGGTATCGGAACACGGCTCA
The DNA here is from genome assembly GCA_038089015.1 of Chalciporus aff. trinitensis. Lineage (NCBI taxonomy): Eukaryota > Fungi > Basidiomycota > Agaricomycetes > Boletales > Boletaceae > Chalciporus > Chalciporus aff. trinitensis. Next base: position 839 of record JBBPJZ010000227.1, read on the forward strand.
GGGTCTTGTACAATTCCGGATGCAGCTCTTTCATAAGTGAAGCAACATAGAATCCATCCACGAGCAACGTAGCACCCCCAGAACCTTCCGTGTGAGAAAGGAGGTGGAATAACTGCAATCCGCACGGATCCGTCTATCGCACATTAGCACACAACCATCACCGAGAAGAACAGAACTGACAAAGTAGGTATTGTCTGTATGCGCACCGAGTGCCATCGTAGTATACGCCGTATCCCCTTTCGACAGGTCCGCGGTAAACTCCCAAAATTTGCCATCTAGGATTATCGATCGTTGCTTCCTTCCATGAATGGAAGCTAGTTATACTTACATTGCGTTTCTCGAATGAATCCAATTCGTCGACACAGTTCTTCCGTCGCTTCTAGAGTGGCGGGAACCCCAGACACGAGGCAGAAGCCAAACCGATCCTGGGCATTCATTAGCTATTCCAAGTCAACTTCGCGATGACCAATACGTACGACATTAGATAGCCATTTATACAGCCCCTGGTCGCTCTCATCCATCGCTTCTGTATATGATACGGTCGGGGGTGTCTTCGCTATCTTGGCACCCCATAGTACCTTCCTAGAGTGTCTGTCAGACAGGTTCTCCCCTTAATGTCTTGCGTTTGACACTGACTCGCCAAGAGTATGAGGGGAGGTTGGTGGGGGATCGTAGGTATGTGCCTTCAACCACTCCCATGGATAAAACGAAGCATGATGTTCCGTGCCTGACTCCGGCCCTACGACCATCAAATTGTCAGTTTCAAAATCGCCGAGAAGACATCACGGAGACGATAACGCACAGACAACCTCTAGCCCTTCAACGGAAGCCTGTACGTGATGAGGTTTGATATTCGACGGAATCTAGAGCACAGATCCCCGTATGCATATCGCATGTGAAACGAAGGGTGGGAGGAATAAGAAACACATGGGTGAATGAAGAACCAAAAGGAGAGAACCGGTCTGCAATACCTCGAACGTGTTTACCAAGCGTTGTTTGGTGACGGGGTGAAAACAACTCGGACACCGACAGTGATCGCGTAACCAGATATGATGACTGGTTGAATCGTGGCGTCGTTCGTGAGCACCTTCACATCGCCACACGGAAGCACGTACAATCGGGACCAGTTCTGAGGGCTCCATAGGATAGAGACTTTACGGTCGTCAGCGCTTGCGATAGGGATGTCAGCTTTGGGATGGAGTTGGTCTGGGATGAACCCAAGTTGGTTGGGGGAGGCAGCTTCAGTGCTCGCAGCTGTGCTTGGGGTGCGGGGTGTGCCATGACCACGAGGTTGAGACGTCGTAATACAACGCTATAGATGATAGTATGATACTTCTAGAGGCGACGAGTGGCTGAATGGTGAGACTTACTGCTTGGGAATGGGTGTGATTACGATCATAGCAAGGATGTTTGGCCGTGAAGAACGGTGTGATACGAGTAAGTCGGGAAGCAACCCGAACTCGAGAACTTGCGCGTAAAAGAGGCGTGAATGACATGGGTAGCGATGGACCGCCGCCGTCGTCGTAGACACCAACGTCGAGCACTCGTGGTCGTGGTCTGGGGAAATCCAGGGGTAAACCCGTCCCGATAACGCCGGTAATCACGTGCATGAGGGAAATTACCCCGATTGACATTTTATTGACATTTTGTACACTTGGGGGTCTCGCAATCAATGTCAATAGTTGTCATAATTGTTCACCGCCTTGGTGGGACTTGCTTGCCCATCTCGCATCAACCCTGCAACTCAGTTCAGGTTCGGACAATTGCTTCCCTCACCCTGTGTATGGTGGGGCAATGCAATCTATAATGCCCCCGTCCTTAACCCTCTCTAAGGTAAGTCAGATGACAGTCACAGTGATGCGGTCCCAGAAATAACGAGAAACAGAGTTGGGACGCCTATCGCCTCCCTACAGTGTCCCAATAATTACGATACTGATAGACGCTCCCAATCACCCTGGACCCTTTGCTCACTCTTGGGATCCTCCACTCAGAGCGATGCGGACACCCAAAGTCTGGCTAAGTGAGTACCTCCGCAGCCCTGTCTCCTTTTGTTGTCTTCGTCCACAATGAAATACCACCGAACTGACCCTTGTCCTCAACTAAAGTCACCGGTGCATCCTCAGGTTTCGGGAGATCACTCACTGAGGTCGTTCTCCAGCACGGTGACATCGCAGTTGCCACCCTCCGTACTCCCTCCGTTCTCTCCCATCTAACAACCCTTTATCCCCCCTCGCGTCTCCTTATCCTCCAACTCGACGTCATACGCCTCGCCGATATCATCCGGGCTTTCAAATGTACCCGCGAGACATTTGGTAGACTCGATGTCGTGTTCAACAATGCAGGTTATGCGTTATTTGGAGAAGTAGAAGCCACGTCGGATGCAGAGGCACGCGCGATTTTCGAGGTGAACTTTTGGGGGGCGGTCGCCGTGAGTAGGGAGGCAGTGAAGTTCTTCAGGGAGGTGAATAAACCCGGGGAAGGGGGTGTGATTCTACAGAATAGCTCGATATCGGGGTTTCTTGGGCCTCCTGGACTGGCCTTTTATTGTGCAAGGTGACTCTATCGTGTGATTCGAGAGGTATTCATCTAACACCGCCAATAGCAAACACGGTATGCATGTGTTCAATCGCGCGTTTAGTGCGACTAAAGATGAATCGAAATAGCTATCGAAGGGTTCTCAGAAGCGCTCGCTCGGGAAGTCCTTCCCGAATGGAACATCAAAGTCCGTACCTACCCATCCTCTCCATCATCGTCCTCACCCACCTTTGGTGTGCCAGATCTGTATCATTCAACCCGGCGCATTCGATACCAACACCCTCCGCGCAACCACCATCGTCCCCTCTCACCCCGCCTACGCGGATGGCATCACCACTTCTCTCCGCGAAGGCTTCCGCGACGTCTCTTTCTCTACCTCCGATTACGGAGATCCATACAAGTTCGGTGAAGCGCTGTATAGGTTGGTAGAAGAAGAGAAGGAAAGTATACCTCTGCATTTACCGATGGGAGAGGATGCGTTGGAGATGTTAGAGGGTCGAACGAAGCGGATGAAGAGTGTCGTTGAAGACGGGAGACGTTGGTCTCTCGATTTGAAGAAGGGAGCCAAGTTATGATCTCGGCGGTCACGGTCGTCATGGACACCATCGGCTGGGGTACGTGTGCGTGTTATGATCTCACCGATTCGGGTTCGCGAATTGATCTTGTTCGAAGTCGATACCCCTATACTGTATCCAGTTACTCTGTAGTCTTTTTTTGACACCCTGATCGTGTGTCTGCCAGGACATATGAAGACCCCGTGTCCGAATGGGAACTTTTCATCCGTGACTTTCGGATAACGGGTTGCACGTGTCGTGGAATGTTCTCGGTTCGGTGATCATGATTAACGATCATGATCTAAAAATCGTCGTCTCTCTCACAAGGTTCTGTCATTTGGAATTTTTGTCAGCCAAGTCACGGAGAAATCAAATCAGATCATTGTCAACTCCCGGGTGCATTCATAATGGACGACCGGACCAGCATAACTTTCTACCAGCACGCTTGTCAACTTGGGCACCTCAGGCAGCACCTCTCGGAAGACGAATTTCTTTTTCAGACACGAATGGGTCCCTTAGATGGCGCCTTGCGTGGGCTTCGACAACGCGAAGCATCTAGAGAACTCCGTTGGGCCTTCAAATTCGTTTGGTCTCTTCAAGGCTTCACACGGATCTCGCACTCATCCAGCTTTCATATGCTTCTACTTGTCAGATACATATATGACTGGTGTTAGTATACCAATGAAAGTGAGCAGGCTTCGCGTATGTTTGAACGCCTTTCATCAGTGTAGAGCAGGACAAAAGGTGGGTTCAACAGGTAAGGACAAATGGCGGCATGCATCGCGTTGCGGTACGTTCACATAGAATGGGACGCGTTTCCTCGTTGTATTGTGTCCTATGTATTTCGTCACTCATCGCATCACATCCTGTACTCACCATGGTCAGTGTGTTCTGCATATCGCAGTGGTGTTGATGACCGTTCTTCGGCATGATCGTTATTGTGGATATTTGCACCCATATCGCCTCCCAGTGCGTGGGAACCCTCCCAAACTGCTGTCAAGGCCCTACCACCACGATGGCTTCTGAACTGCTTTCAGAACAGGCTCAGTTCGCAAGACATCTCTTTCGAGAGGGATACCCCCTCTGGAGTCCTGATCCAGTCAGGCTGCCTCACGAACGCGAACGCGAAGGTATAAGGATCGGAGACTTGGGCATTGTAGACGACGATGGTTATTTTCATCTACTCTTCAATGTTTGCGAAGCCCCCCAAGCTGATCTTCCCAACTCTCCTACGGACTCGCCACTGATCCAAGAGTCCGATATCGAATCCTCATTCGAAAAACTTCCCAGTCGATGTGTTGTTTCTTCCCCTGAAACCACATGGTCAGTTGACTCCGAGCACGACTCAAATGCACATCGGTTCGTGAACTGTACTCGTCGCAATCATACCCGAGTCACTGGACTGACTGTATCACCAGCCACCAACCCAGAAGAACATTGTAGCAGGCGGAACTAGCTGCAGATGGAACACATATCATACTACCGCACGGAGCAGACAAGCACTAGCTTTCACGCCCAGCCAGGGCTCGATTCGAGGATCTGGCAAGACGCCATGCGCGAGAATGGTACACGAGGGCTAAAGAAGTGTTTGCGCTCGAATCTGAGCCACTATACCTCATCACAGGGTTCCATAAAACGTGCTCCTGGGCTCTGGCATCACTACAGATCAAGACCGACAGTCAGCTCCACGTTCGCTGCAATGTCGCGGAGAGAGGTGCACGATACATTCTAAGGAATGAGTCCCTTTGGAATCCTACCGGTCGATTTCAACACAAAATCGGACCTGCACCGGAAAACGAAGGGCGCAAGAACCAAAGCGTGTTCATTAGTGCTTTCGTGGTCACACTGAGACAGCCGGAGTCCAAAGATGAACCCCCAGCTGTGGGACTCAGTGCATTCATCCCATTCTCCTCATGGTTCTCGAACAAGCCTACGAAGGATACAATCAAACCTGGGACGACGGGGGACCAGGAAACGGAAGTATCGATTGATCGAGTTCCACGTATTCAGCAGGTATGTTTACCCATGTACATCCGTTGGTCATCGATCTCTAAGTTCCTGCAGAAAGCTTCTCACCCAGGGGACATCATCAATCGATATTTACTAGCAAAGGTGCGTGCTGCTTACGTGCGGCTGCAGTTGATCATGGAAAACCAATTGCCTACTCGGTTCGATCTAGATACCATATGCCGAAATTGCTGTCACCCATGATACTCTTTGGACAATGCTGGTTGTGACAGTGGGTGCTCAACTTTCTTATATGCCCACATTCCAACAAGCATGATCAGGGGAAGTTATCGACGATTAGGGACTTAGAGAGTTTTCTAGAACAGCTAGTGACAGAGCATTGTTCGATAAATGTCGTGAACGGTGAGGATAGTAGAAGAACTACCAAATCACGATGGTGGCTGACTTGCTTCAGGCGTTGTCTCTTTGAATGATAAAGGATTGCATATGGGCCCACCTCCAGGGTCGTCAGCGATACCATCGTTGGACGATCATCCAGAATACCGTCAACATTCACCCTCTTGTGTCACTCCCCCCTCAGGCAGTATCTACTTGAAAGGCGAAGATGCAACCTCGACTCTACCTTCAAGCATACCAAGTACATGGTCAACTTCCAAATCGCCTCTATTCCCGCCCACCCTCAGTCCTGAAGTTTCACGGTCTTCTGGACAGACGGAGCGGCAATCTGTACTGTTACATAAAACCCGTTCCGCCAATACCGATTCGGCTGGGAAAGTGTCTTCCGGGCTGTTTGAAGGGGTTAAACTGACATCGAGTCTGGTGTCGAGCATGCATCCCAACGTTCAAGCAGGCAAAGAGGATATGGAGATCGACGTCATACTTGCAGGACAAACAGGTGTCGGCAAAAGCTCTATCGTCAATATGATTATGGGCAAACCAGATGATTCACAAGGCGCAGCTGGGGTGTCTGACGATGCTCGTCCCTGCACCACTAAAACTAAATCATACGTCACGGAGCTGGAGGGCATTAAGTGTACGCTGTGGGACACGCGGGGTCTCGACGAAGCGGTGGGTAACCCCAGTACCCTATCAAAGCTACGCGGGCTGTTCCGTCAACCGGATCGCGGTTTGAAAGCTACTTGTCAGGAGCGGATCAAGCAACCCACTCCGGTCCTCGTGTGGTGTATACTCGCCTCGAAAATCGATGTTCCCGTCCACTGGGAACAATTTCGCAAAGTCTATGTGGACTACTGCGGGGGAAAGACCAAGCCGGTGGTAGTGTTGACTAGGATGACTGCCAAAAGCGCGAATAATTGGGAGAGCAGGTGCAGGGTGCAGCTTCTGAGGATAGGACTTGATGACACCAGTGTTATCCTTTCCCGGATACGGGAGTACAAAAGACCATCTACTCCCGAGTACTTGGAAGACTCGAAGACTCTCAAGGCACTCATAGTTGCTGGGCTGTAGCTTCTCGGCACTACTTGACAGAGTCAAACCACTTCGTATATTCCCAGCCCACACTATTGACTCCTTACCAGGTTTCTGCATACAATACCCAATCCAACCCCTGAACTACTGTCCTCCAGAACAGTACCTGACAGGTACTACTAGGCGCTTACTCGACCAGATTTCTCATATGGGCTTCCAGGTTTCTTCCCTTTTGATTTGAGGATGAATGCGATATCTGTGCCACCAGTATTTGACCATCTATCGAGAGGTGTCGGTGTTGCCTGAATATGCAAGTCTAGTGTCACCTTGATGGATGTCCCGCAATATTACTATAATCTCCGGCTTCGTTAATAGGCTGAATTCCTGTGTCCAAGTCGTCCTTTTCGAGAGTGAATGCGTCTCGTAAGAGATGTACGACAGTAAACATATGAGCAAGCTTGTAAAAAGTCTGGAATGACTGGACCTAACTTGGGGGAGTCAATCAACTTACACAGATCATCGGAATCTCAGAAGTAATATCAGTAGTTCAGCAGCCCGGACTTCCAGAGATTTCATTTATCCCAGTGCAGGTGTATAATGTATAATGTATCATCTATATTTCCAACAATCGTTTGAAGCCTTGCCACGCCGCAAAACTTGTCCCGGTCATTGGTATAATCTTCAAATAACCCAAACTCAACCCGACAAAGAACCCTCTCCATCCCCCAGAGGCATAGACAGCTCTCGCCGTCTCTCCCCAACCTAACCATCGATCAGGACGCGTTAGTCCCCCGACCTGCATTCGTCGTCGGACGACTTCGAAAGGATAGGATGCGGTCTGAGCCAAGGCGCCAGACACCGCGCCAATAGCGAGATTTGCAGCGACACTGGGTCGTTTCGAATCTCGGTTTATAGTAGGGTAGAAAAAGGCTCTGAGGAAGTCCCATGCGAGGAATGAGGTACCCGCATAGGGGATCATGCCGACCATAGTGACAGTGAAACCTCGATAAAACTTGAGGATAGGGAATTGTTTAAATAATTGCTTTGCAGACGATGAAGAGGCTTGTGATGCCGGGGAAACGGAGGTCTCGTGATAGATGTGAGACATAGCACGGATGAATGAAGGACGTCCTCCCTCTGTGATGCGGTTGTTGAATGCCATGCGGACTCTGATCAGTTCTAGTGGGTATGTAAATATAACAGATGTCATTCCTACGAAAAGGGTAGTGGCGTGAGCTGGCTAGGTGCTCGTGGGTTGAACAATACCTGCTAGTGCGCCAGCAGTGAACCGTCGAAAATGAGTTTCGTGCTCGGGCGTTGGTATGAGCAGCTGCGTGCTGTCAATATAATGGATTATTTCGACAGGGAATAACCTACCGGTCTCCATTGATCATACGCCATGAATTTTATGGCGGCATACGGAAATATTCGGAGCAGGGTTGCAGAGTGCCCTTGGAGTAACCCTTGAACTCCACCGTCTCGGTATATAGAGCGAACAGCTCTAAAAGCACCTGTCCATGATCCTGTGCATGTGTTTCATCGTTACTGACCTCGTGTGAGGACCCATAGCTTACCAGCATATTTCTGGAAGTCGGGGTTAGAGGCTTGGAAAAGGATCTTAACTCTGTCTAGGGGTGCGACTGCGGTCTTTGCCTGTAAACCAGTCGAGATGACTTGAGATACAAGAGTGTAGACCAGGAGTAGATGATACGCACGACACATCCAGCAAGGCCACCTGCAAGACCCGAGCGGAGTGCATAGTCAAGGCTGCGCTTGTCTCGTGGCGAAGAGACTGAAGATTTCATAGAGAGCCTGTGAATAAGTGTCCAGCGGCAACTCTCATAGGGCTAAGTGTGGATGGAGGTAGTGGTGGCGGATGTGGTAGAGTGTAAGATCGAGCTTGCCAGACAAGCCCGGAGGACTTGCCGAAATGGATCTTACCCGTTACTCAGTCACATCACATGATCGGGTCTGAATCACATTCACCTGTCACATACTCTCCAGGTTTTGGCCGCTCATGCCAGTGATTCAAGTTGTAACCTTGGGGCTAGGAAGGTTTGCACCTTCAAGTCCGAGAAGTAAATAATTCACAGCTCGTGAAGCTATATTACCTGGATACTTTATTTGTTTCCCGCTCCCGCAGCCTGGGGAAACAAAATTCCGGTAAACCTAGCCATGCACTGGCAGCGGGCAGAGGAGGATAGATACCCCCCAACTGAACCGATTTTCGATTCATAGGTGTCAAATGTTGCACCTACACGGCGGTCCCGACGTCACGGTCACGGTGCCAGTGGATTCCCACTTTGTGAAAATTGAAACTTGGTCCCACTTCAAGTTTGCTCTTCGCAGCACAGTCCGAGTCCATCGCACTCAATATCATGCACGGCTCAACGGGTTGTCAAGGCAGTTCATGCCTAATCAACTCACTTCCCTGCGAACTACTTGCTCACATATTCGACATTGGTGCTTGGGGCCACCCAAATCGACCAGACAACTTAGACGTGGTTTCAGCAAGCTCGTCGCACACGTTTCCCCCTATCACCGGGCTGTATATCATCCCAATCCGTGATCCTCGCCATAGGTTTCGCTTCCAGTTGCTTGTCTCACATGTCTGTAGACAGTGGCGGATTGTGGCAATTTCGACACCCGCTTTGTGGAATATCATCATGCTTAATTCCACCGTACCTTGGTCGTATGTTTCACCCCAACTAGAGCGGAGTGGTTCTGCCCCGTTGGATATCTATATCGATTGGGAACTAGAACCGCTTGGCGTCGACCAGGAAACATTCGATTTCATATGTTCACGGCTCGTTGCACACGTGCACCACTGGCGCTCCGTCACTATATCAGGATCTTGCAGAGAAGTGGAGCTGCTACTGAATGCAATATCTCGACCAAGCACTCCTGCAGCTGCCCAACTCACAAGCCTCCAAATTCGCCAAGGGGGGTATCGCAGCATCTATGACCCCATGTCTAGCGCTATATTCAGAGGTTCCTTGCCTTGCCTTACGACTTTCTTACTCTGGGGACTCCCCGTCAACTGGGAGGATTCCCGGATCTCTGTTGCGCCAATCTCCGAGACCTCACTCTCGGTCCCACTAGCTTTCAGGGGGCAACGCGCCTATCTTGGACTCAATTCGTCTCCATATTGCGTGGGGCTCCGAAACTCGAAAGTCTCTGGCTTGTGTTTTTCTACATCAATCCCGAGTCGCTCCCACCCGTTCCGGTTTTAAGGCTCACACGGCTTGCACTCATGTACACCGATCCAACCGTTTCTATCGCCCTTCTCCGCGACTTATGCCCCCCCGCCCTCAAGAGCCTAACTCTAGGCCTACACCATGAGGACTTCACCGAATTTGCGGTTCTACTCACTGGACCGGCAACCTCACACTCTCGACGCTCTTCGGGAGAACAGCCGCATAGTTTGCTCCGTCGCCTCGAACAGTTTAATATGATTCACTTCGAATGCATGGAACACGATCAAGAGCCACTCTATGATGAACTTCACAATGTCACATTACTGAGCATTCCACCACCCACCGCAAGTTGGCAGCCAATGACATTTCTCGAGCTACTTCTACCAGTGCCTTGCACGTCGCTCGGGCAGTCCGTGACGGTCAGGGTTCCCCGACTGGAACGTCTTTATATTACGACGCGTGTTGTTGACCTCCAGCTCGTTCATAAGGTGGTGGAGACCAGGAAGAATGTAGGTGTACCTATCCAAGCCTTGTATCTGATACGTCCCCCCACATGGGAGATGACCCCGAGCACGCAGGATGAGTGGAATATGGAAGTTGAGTGGTTGAGGCAAAACGTCGAGGTTGTGGGGAATTTGGATTAGGATTGAAACCGAGATGCGCAAGCTAATGATCTATGATAAGATATGGAGGGCGTGTTGTGAAGCTTATAGGAAACTTGGAATTGAACATTCGTGCGTGCTCTGATCGAATTAATTCTTTAGCATGAATCCCTGGTGTTGGGGTAGTGTTTTGTAGACCAATGGGCTTGCGCTGAATCTCGGTCGGTGGCAAATTTGGAACTCGAAGTATTGAAGGGCTGAAAGTTGTGAACCTCCCTGGGCCCCGGGGCCATCCATGCTCCGCTGGGCGAAGTTAACAATAGTGTCAGACAGTTTCTAGTAGCATGGATGGCAATCTGAGTCGCTGCGGTCTTCCGGCAAGTAAGTGATGCGCATGTGTAATAACAGCCTGAAGACTGGACTATAAGCAGCGAACTAGAACAAATTAGCGAAGAATTTCTTGGTCATAAACCGTAAGGCTCTACGCGCTTGATACACTTGGGTTGTGGCCTGACCCATTCATCAGAGTCAGGTTTCGTAACGTGCCACCTCAGGCCCTCCTCTGCCAAGTGTTCCAACATCATCATTCGAAGGCTGCCATTGAAACCAGCCATACCCGAGTCAAAGTCCAATGTGTCAGAGTCGGGCCGACGACGCCTTCCACGATCTGGCTGTGGAAATCCAATCGGCCACGTAGGTAAGTAACATAGTTCCTATCAGGTCATTCATCCGTGAGTCATGGAGAGGAGGACCAGAGAGCTGCCTGATTAACAATGACATACCTCGGGACCACACGCAGGTTTACATTTAACCCAAACACTCCAGTCCAGCCAGCTCATGAGGCGGCTCAACTCTTTTGTCCAAGTGTCTCGAAGCTGGATCACTTCGTCTCTGTCAGGCGACTCCTTCGGGTTGAGGTATGCGTCTAGACCAGCGTGGACACCTGAAGCCCACATCCTCGTAACCACTCGGCAGATCTCTCGACTAGTGCCCCGGACAGCCTGGAGAAGCAGACGCTCCGAATGTGTCATGGAAGGCACCTCCGACTCCATAGACTGTACATGCGTCGTAGCACACAGCTTAAAAATGGGGATAGCCCAGCCTAGATCCGTCTTGTTCTGTGGATTAGCGGGCACGGCCGAGAAGAGTGCGTAGGGCACGATCATGACTCGCGGCTGTGTTTGCACTTTCGTGGCAAGTTCCATAATTTCATCCAGATCGGACGCCGAGAGGTTCAAGAGATGTTGGATGAGCTCGAATCGTTCCGCGAAACGGTCGACAATGACCTGAAGGAGGGTTTCCCAATCGATTCCACTTGATTGGCCTTCCGGTCTGGTCAGAGCTTCAGTCAACCTTGATATCATGGCCGATAAGTCTTCAGTGGAAAGGTTCATGCCAGCTCGATGGTCCCATCTTTCTTGACGTGCTCGAGCAGCAACCAAGGAAGGTGCAAGTTCGGTATCGTAAAAAGAGACCAAGCCAGGCAGATCCAGTTGTACTCGTGTCTCTCCAGGGAAGCGATTGTGCCAAGATCCAGAGTACATTACTTCAAACAAGAGTGAGCCAACTATCCAAGGCTGCGTTAGTTCTTAGAGAGACCTTACGGACAAAAGACACACCGGGCTTTCTATCCACCGGTAATCGCAACTTCGGTATTAGGTTCGAGAAAGAAACCACGCTAACACCGGTGGTAAAATCGCACAGCATCATCTCGCTAGATAGGTTGAGATAAATGATCCTCGTGTGTGGAAGACCGCTCACAAATCCATTTCCATTCTGTGAAATATTCAGCGCGCGATGAAAGAGAAAAAGAGGGCTTATTTACCTTACGAAGCCATCCACTCCATAGTCCTTTCCCCACTTGCATAGATCAGCAATTCTCACAAACTCCTCATACATGTCTTCAGGACGCAATTCGCCCCATGCAACCAGGTCTTGGGTATCCATCGTGCCGTTTGGGAGTTTCCCAGCACTGGTTCCGTCGAAATAGACCACTTTGAGCGGTCGAGTAGTCGCAAGAGTAAGGTGTCAGCATCCAGCACCCAACAAATCCCAGCAGAAAAGCATTGAATGCTCAGGATCAGTAGCAACCCATTCGGGACCTGGTGGTAACACATTGTGAAATGATCCATGGTAGAGGAGTGTCCCTTTAGGAATAGTCCCTGGAACGATGGTATGACCTGTAGACGACGGAATGATGGTGCAACCTGACGGAAGGCATAGACAAGCGATCATTTCTTACCATTTCTCATACGAGTGTTTGGCCAGTGTTGAAGCAATGAGTGGACCGTCTCGAACACGAGGTGATCTGTGATGTTGGGGTGAGGAGCATCGTCGAGGCTCCAGCCCGTCAGATCATCCACGATCGGACGCATCGGATTCCATTGGGAGTCCCATTGGTAGCCAGAGTCCAGTGGTACTTGCGAGGCGGAAGCCTCAGCGTAGACGACGAAGCTCGTTACGAGACAGTACAAGGTCGTTCGCAACATTGCAAAGGACAAGGACCTCTGCACTGTTGGCCAGGGTTGGTAACATCCTAGTCACACGTCATGCTGCGGCTTGATAGGGAATTTGCATTGGTAGCCGACTGCTGGGATGATAACATGGATGCAGATGGGGGATAAAGTTTAAATTCCCACCGAACCTGGTCACTACCTGGTTCGATTCGCTGCTGCCATGTTTTCCGTGGTCAAAAATAGGATAGATCTAGGCTCACCAACATTCAGTATTCAAGGAACGGCTACTAGACACCGACGTGCTAGCCTGTAGACCAGTGTAGACCCCATGTGTTGCAACGAGCTTGAGCACAAAATCAAATACGTCTTCCCTCGATGAAGGATCTAGGGAGGATTCCTGGTCACCTTGATGTTCACCATCGTAAATGACAGGTAGTTGTCAGCGTTGAGTGCACCAACTTCAAGTTCAAGTTAGTTGCCATAAGTTGTCACTGACAAACAACAGAAGAAGATCCTCATCAAGGGAGCATCATCTCCTGATTGAATATCGTCGTCATCAGTCATAACATGCACAACAACTTGATTCATGTCTGGGAGGGTCTGTTGAACAGAGTCCATCTCGATTCGACAAGGAGGAGCTGTATCTCTACTCGACCAACCACTGCCCCTCCGCTGTGTTGTTCTCTCGATATGAACGCGTTGAACTCTTGTGCGCTTTTGTCGATTCTCGGTTCTCCTTGCCTACGAATAGTGCTACCCCGAGCCAGACCGAGATCAGAAGACAGTCGTTCTGATCCTACTTCGTCCCGGAAGACAATGGGCTGGAAATGGGGATATGCAGTATGAAGAGAACTTTCTTCGTCTTTCGTTTGGTCTTAGATAAATCGGTGAATCTATTCGACGAAGGGCTTTTACCCACTAGCACTTGAGTGAGCAATGTGAAAGCAAGCGTGAAAGAATCTCCTATGACAACTCCTCCACCCTCACCACTACATATCTTGCGCGTTCATCAACAACCCGTCACTGCTATCTTCATATCGCCAGACAACGAACGAATCTACTCTGGAGACGCCAAAGGTCGAGTCGTCATTACCTCCACCAGATCACTCCGAGCAATCGTAAACTGGGAAGCCCACAAAGACGGTATACTCAGCGTCGAGGAGTTTGGGAAGTTGGTCCTCAGGTGCATCTTCTACCAACCTTGGTCTTTTCCTCGAAAACTGACCGGATACCGCCGTGGCTAGTCATGGCCGAGACAACAAGATTCATATCTGGGAACGTCCAACCGAGTCAATCTCCATTCGACAAGGAGGAGCAGCATCCCTGATCGACCAACCACCCCCTCCGCTTTGTTATTCTCTCGACGTCAACGCGCTGAACTTTTGTCGATTCTCGCTTCTATCGACCCCAACGGAGGACAAAAACGGTGCAGCTCTCATTGCCGTGCCAAATCTCGTAGAGTCAGCTTTGGTAGGGTCTAAACGAATGTCAATGCGTTCAAAGGTTCTGACGTAACTGTTTCATTCCAGGCGGACGTTTGGATGTTACCCGATCGTACGAGGTTGCATGCTGCCATTGGTGATCCTATGGATACATCCGCGACCAAGTTCTCTGATGACCGCTCCGGGAGAAAGTCAGGTCCGTGGTTTCTTAGGTGTAGTTTGCGTAGATGAGCTGAACGGAGTTATCACCAGGTATCATCATGGCTATGCATCTGTACTATGCACCCGTCACGGCGCCATCCACGTCAACGGCACAACGCGATTTACGTCTCATGTGCGCTTATGAAGATGGTGGTGTTGTTCTTCGTAGGCGAACCAGTCCTGAGGGCAAACAGACTGTGGAGGGTCAAGGTTGGGAGGTTATGTGGAAGAGTAAATTGCACGTCGAGTCAGGTATGTTACCCCCAGATGCTATGACACGCGCCGATTTGACTATACTATACCATCGCGCTATGCAGTGATGGCGATGGCTGTATCGAGAGATTGCAGCTTCGCGTTAACGGTCTCCGCCGATCATCTGATAGGAAGATACGACCTCGTGCGTGCTCGCGTCGAACAGTTGTCATCACATTCTCACTCTATGCGTTCTTTCCAGAACATGTCAACCCAGGCTGAAGCCGACCAATCAGCTCGTTCTTTCAAAACCAAACATCCAGGCAATGGTGCGATTGCTATCCGTGATGATGGGCGTGTATGTGCAGTCGGAGGCTGGGACGGACGGTGAGTGTGGATGGCCCCCGCAGAGATATTTCCGTCTATTGACACTTTTTGCCTCAGAGTGCGTCTTTACTCGATCAAGAGCTTCAAGTCCCTTGGAACGCTGGTGTGCCACAAAGATAACTGCCAAGCCGTTGCATTTGCTTCGTCGTACGAAGGACATGCTACCAAGCGTGGGTTGGATGACCTATCGGCTGGGTCGGACGACGATGAGGATGACATGACCGACGATGAAAAACGGAAACGAGCCCGCTGGCTGATCGCAGCTGGGAAGGATAACCGAGTCTCAATCTGGGGTCTGATCAGTTTTGAGAAATAAACCTTGGTATGGATGTAAACTACAGTAGATAGACAACGTTAAATAATTCTGAACACTAAAGGGCACTCCCGAGAGGGATATCAATTACTACTCGACATGCTTTTCGACAAAACAGCAGCACTTCCCCATTCCCACTTCGAGTCCTAGAAACCCAAATACAAACTTGACGCACTAAATATACATGACCTCGTCTCAATGTCCTTGGTCTCAATCTTTTCACAAGAGACCGGCGGCCCGTAGGTCTCGACGTAGTCGCACCTCCCGGAGCTCTGCTTCCGTCGGAATGTGCACCCCCTGGGATGGCCTCGGTTCATCGTCGTCCAACCCGGTCATGTTGAAGATGCTCTCAATATTTTGACGCGTTGCGATGTCCATTTCGATTTCCTCTGTTGTCGGTGGTCCTCGTGCATGAGAGGTACGAATAGAGGCTTCCCAATGTTTGACGCGCCAGAAGCCGATCAGCGAAGACAGGAGGAGGAACCAGCCTAACAAAGGAAGTGATCAACATCGTGCACGAAGGCGTTAGGTTTTTCATCCACATACCCAACGTCATGAGTAAAAATGACATCCAATCCCTCGGTGAGATGTTGAAGAACACGTTGTCCGAGGGAGGCGAATCCGGTTGAGGCGACGTAGAACCCATTTGCAATAAGGAACGCTCTGACGTTTTTTGCATCATCCCTTGGGAGTTGTCGGCTTTGCCTCCATAGCCGTCTTCGCCCGTGCGGGAGTAAAATCCGTATTGGATCAGAGTGAGCCCAAGACCGGCTCGTGAGCCAAATTTGGCTGCGTGAGTGTTGTGAAGGAGGTAGGTGAGCAAGAAACCGACGAATTGGAAGAAGAAGGATGTAAAGAGGTTGGCGACGAATGTGAATATGGAACCAGTGGGAAGATCATCGATGATCATTCCAGCATCGGTGTCCATGTTAGCGGGCGCGTGGACCGTTGTTTCCCAGTAGGAAGGTACGGCGTCCGCTTGAGCAGCAGCGTAGGACTTTGGGTCACTGAATCAGAGAAAAGGAAAAGGATGGATGAGATGGGAACACGTACAGGCGGTGCGTTGCTCTGCGTCTCCTCAGGCATAACATATGTTTCACCATCATCGGTGCGTACTTGAACGGGTCTACTGGGTTTTGCTGTGACGTTGGCAAATACGCCATCGTTTTGCATCCCTCCACCTACGACTCCAACGGGCGATCTCCCACCAGTTGTGGGTAAGCGTGTGTAATGAGTGGGTAGTATAGCCCCAACGGCTCTGCGAAAGAAAGAAGGGCGAGGGACCGTAGTCCCTACAGGAACAGTAGGAAGAAGTCCATTGGAGTTCCCAAAGTCGTTTGGTAATGCGACAGAAGAAGGACGAGGGGGTGAGCCAGGTGGTGGACGCGCATACTCATAGTCACGTTCGAAATCGTACGTGGCTGGCGCAGCTGAACTGGATTTGGGTGTCTCTACGGGCGGCCTTGAGTGGGTGAGAGGGGTTGTTTCGTGTTGCTCGTCCTCGTCGTCTGAGCCAAAGGCTTCGTCGAGTTCGCGATCTGCTTCCCGCGATGGCTGCTGCGTTGGCAACGGGGCGTAGCCTGCTGGCATATCGAGCGAGAAGCCCTTGGTCGAGAGTCCACTCTAGTCTGAATAAAATAAGTGAAAAGAATGGATATGTGAGTGTAGCAGTGTTAGAGATGAGCCTGAGTCTGAGACAATTGGAGGCCTGAACCCCCCGTAATTCACCACGCCACATGTCGTGTGATATGATACAGGGATGATCAAACCACGACATAGCATACGCTTAACAGGCAAAGCAGAATAACGAAGTATCGCAGCCTTCCAAACAGCAGCAGACCAAAGTTCCGCCAAGACAGCCTTCTCAAATCGAGCGCCTGAGGTCCCCATGGAAAGGTACAGTGGGGTATTCTTTCCTTCAACCAAGGAATAGATAGTCTTCGCAAACTTGTTTGGATCTCCTCCGAATCTGAACCCAGGGGTCGCCAGCATGACTCAGAGAGCGGCAAGCTGAGATCTCAGTTGTATATATCAGGTTCTCGGGGCAAGTTCATGCCGTTTGCCAGCTCATTCGCGTGGAAGCCTCCGGACAGGACCTTAGGGATTCAAAAGTTCCTTACAAGGTACATCGATCCCACCTTGTTTACTCGCCACATAGAATAATATACCCGGAGTGCCAGCAAATCTGGTGACGGTGCTGTTTTGCAATAGCACCCCCGCCTTTTCCGGGTCCGTTCACATCCCTAAAGAACATGACATCTGCCGCACCCTAGAAATCTACTTTGAACAATGCCCCTACATCGTCGATAGGCGTCGTTTCAGCTTCCCCCGCCATAAGCCAGCGTTGTCGAAGAGGGCGTCAAGCCTGGCGAAGACTTGCTTGGTCTGCTCGAAGGCATGGTAGATTGGCTTGTTTTAGTGAGATCGGGCCTGAGCACGAGCAATCTGTCTTTGACGCAACTTGTCGTCCACTCATTGTCCACTTCGGGCTTCCTGAGGGTAGCAACGACGATGTCGCCTTTGCTCAAGGCGAACATTCAGTAAGTGACTTCTCGAACCCAGAGGACATGTCAGTCGCTTGGGATGCATCCCTCTAGACATGTTAATATCATACTCACCCAGCACCGTTAAGCAATGCATAACGTGTTTTGTTCACTAACGTCTCTCGCCTTGTTTTCAAGGGGATGCTGAGATTCTTCAATGACCCCGAGTAAACAAGGGGAATGGCGGATCTAACGAGGTTCATCTTGCCACAGATAAAGTCTTGAATCCCACCAATACTTCGTTTGTAGAGCTTGGAAAGAAGACGTTTGAGAACTGAGATAGTCCACTGGTGCTAAGGTGATGTTGCACTTTGGATTTATTTCGCTGGATATACCCACTAGTTATCAGTCATGAAATATGGCAAGTACAATACAATCTGAACATAAGATTTAAACTGCGACTGCCGGTGAGCTTAAACGAACGTCATCTCTCTCCAAGTTAGCAGACCATGGCTCTGCATCTGAGATCACTTTGTTCAACAGCTCGAGCTTTCCTTTTGCCATCGCCAACGCATCCTGACCGATGGGGAGATACATTGGGATTTTTCCTCCGTCAATCAAGGAATAGATGGCCCTTGCGAACTTATCTGGGTCACCCCCGAATCTGAATCCTGGAGCTGTCAACATATCTCGGAGAGCGACAAGCTGGGACCCTTCGCCTGTGTATGCCGGGTTCTGGAGGAGTAGTGTGGCATTGGGAAGGGCACTCGTATCAAAACATCCAGGTTGTATGATGCATATCTGGTCCGGATCGATTTATTATGTCGTCGATTGCGTTGCCAAAAAAAAAGAATACTGACTTTAATGTTCCATTGCGGAGAGAGTTCTTTGGCCAGGATTTCCGAGAATGCGTCTAGAGCTTTAAAGTTTCTCGGGTAAGTCGACCACCAGTTTGTCCTTGCTAGCCGGGCTCACCCTGTTTGCTCGCCGCGTAGAACGAAACCCCAGGAGAGCCTCCGAACCCCGTAATAGAGCTATTTTGCAACAGTACTCCTCCTCTTCCGCGTTCGTTGACATCTCTAAAGAAGTTGACCGCTGCCCGACTGACATTAGCAGCGCCCCAGAAATCGACTTCGAACAGTGCTCGAGCATCCACAATTGGGGTTGTTTCGGCATCCCCCACGACACAATAGCCAGCATTGTTGAAGACGACATCGAGCCTGCCGAAGACTTGCTTGGTCTGCTCAAACGCATTGTCGATGTCGGCTTGTTGAGTGACATCGAGTTTGAGCACGAGTAACTTGTCTTTGGGGTAAGTTTTGCTGAGGTCTTTGAGCACTTCGGGTTTCCTGAGGGTTGCGACAACGATATCGCCCTTGCTCAAGACGAACTCGGTGAGTGACCTGCCGAATCCTGAGGACGCGCCGGTAACTAGTCGTGGAACGTCAGCGTTACCTCTTCAAATGGTCATCAACATCGTGCCCACCTAGCCAGACTCTTGGAATTGTCATTGTCATCGAATGAAACTTGAAGTTCTGAGGAAAGGTTGGATACTTCAGAGGCGGGCATGGCCTTAAATATTTGGAGGTAGGTCGCTTGCGCTTGACCTGACATCGTTTGGGGTCTTGTCGGCTAACTCAATTGTGTCTCCGACATACAGAACCTAAGTGCTGATGCTGGCAATGACACAATCTGCTAGGCCTTACATGTTTAACTCGCTCTCATTCGCTCGTGCAGTGACATAAATAATATGTTATTGCGTTGGCCCTGGAGCCTCCTGGAGTCTGGAGGTTGCCTGACATATTGACATCGCCGCTGTCACGCTGTCTAAGGGGGAAATGCCCCTAATCATCATTTTTTGTCCTGAATCCCCCCAAACTGTGATTGCTGATTATCTGTTACTAGCTGCGCAGGTCGCAACTCAGCTAGGCTGGGACTTTGCCCCCCATCCATAGACCTGTGGCGGCAAATGAAATTATATTTTTATCCGCTTAGATTCATATCTTGTTCCCGCGTGCGGAATGATCTGTTTTATTATGTAGAATACCATATGCAGGTACGCGGTTACGCTACGCTGGTAAGTTTGAACGAGCGTCATCGCTCGCCAAGTTAGCGCACCACGGTTCCGCTTCCAAGATAGCCTTGTTCAACAACTCAAGTTTCCTTTTCGCCATCACCAACGCTTCCGCACCAACTGAGAGGTACATTGGAATGTTTCCTCTCCCTACTAAGGTATGGATGGCCTTTGCAAACTTGTTTGGGTCTCCTTCGGGTTTGAACTCTGCTATATTGTCTCGGAGAACTGCAAGGTTTGATCCCTCTCCTTTGTACGTGGGATTTTCCGGGAGAAACGTTCCGTTGGACTGACAATTCGTATCGAAGGTTCCGGCTTGGATAACACATATCTGGTTCAGCTCAGCTCGGTTAGAACTCGTTGAGGAACCATTCGGGCATACAGACCTTGATGTTCCATTGAGGAAACAGTTCCTTCATCAAAGCTTCCGAGAATGCATCCAGGGCTTAAAGTTTTCGGGTAAGCTAGCGATGCGTTTCGTTTACCCCCGGTTCCTCACCTTGTTTGCTGTAGATTTACGGAGTGGCTTAGTGGCTGATCATCGACAAACAGATCCAAGATGTGCTTACCCAGCTCCATAGAATGTGAAACCAGGAATACCCACAAATCCAACCACCGAGCTATTCTGCAGCAATACGCCCCCTTTTCCAGGTTCGTTCACGTCCCTGAAAAACTTAATAGCCGTCAACCTAACATTGACAGCACCCCAGAAATCGACTTCGAACAACGCGCGGGCATTGTTTATCGACGTTGTTTCGGCCTCTCCCATGAGGAGCTGACCGGCGTTATTGAAGACGACGTCAAGCCTGCCGAACACCTGTTTGGTCTGTTCGAAGGTCTGATCTATGTTGGCCTGTTTGGTAACATCGAGTTTGAGAATGAGCAATCTATCTTTGGGATGGGTTGCCGCTATGTCATTGAGCATCTCTGGCTTCCTCAGAGTCGCAACGACGACTCGGATATCGCCTTTGCTCAAGGCAAATATAGTCATCGACCTGCCGAACCCTGAGGATGCGCCAGTACCTTGCCCATGCTTTATGAAGACCGTTATTAGGCACAGGTACGTTCGTCTAACTCACAATAATTGATGGTCACTCTAGTTGTTCACATATGTACATGCCGCTCGCAGCTGATGGCGCACGTTACAATGAAGAATCTATTCACGCTAGTCATAATCGTGCTTGGGCCAACTCCACACACAGAATCTGCTGCTGTGCCACCACACTTCCATCCAGGTACGCAGCTGAATCTAGCACCAGCCTGCGGCATATAATTTGAACCGCAACTGATGGTAGACCCAGAGAGAGCCTAACCCAAGTTTCTAAATAATGGGTCAACTGCTGTAATGCCAGTAGATGTTACAGCGGAGGATTGAAGGGAATTTGGCTGGTTGTATGGATAGGGAGATGCATTAGGGGATTCCGAGGGTTCTCAACGATCCTGGTGGGATCGAAGGCTGCGGGAAAGCCTAACACTAGGGCCTTATGCTCATAGCGACCTTGAAAAACTTTGGCGAGAAATGTTTACCGTCACCGGGGGGATTCACGGTGCGTACCAGGTTTGTGTATTCGAGTTAAGGAAACCCATTGCATATATATGCAGGCGAACATCTATATCATGGGCAGCTCAGTGTATACGATTGATGATCATTGCGAGCTATCTAGCCGCCGATTACCATGTTTGACGCTATTGATAACACATCTATCAAGTTTGCACACCCTACCTTGTTCTCCGAACTCTACCGAACTGTCTCACCTTCGAAGGGAAGTTGAACTTAGTTTGGATTGAGTTCGATTCGACAGTAACACTACTTACTGTCACCTGTTCCTTGGAACTGAACAACTACCAGGAACAAGATCTGTGTACATACAACGAATCGGACCGGGATTAGCTCCGGCAAGTCGTCATTATCTCATTATCAAGTTCATCACAGCCACCGCAGCATGACGGGAACTGTTACCACCCCTGGTCAGTGGGGTTGCGGTGTGCTGCAATGTTGCCACTTACCCTGTACTACCTGGCTGCCAGTTTCGTTATCCAGGCCTTTGCCTCGCAGGTACCACTGCGGTACACCGAGTGGCAACCGGAACGATACATTGAGGATGATTGGAGTTTCGACAATGCTCCTCACCCCAATGCCACAGATCACCTCGTATTTGAGACTGTACATTCTCTGCTTCAACACTGGCCCAACACCCGAATGAGAAATGGTCAGCAGCCAACCATCATATTTTTGTACTCCCTCAATCTGAGTTGGAATAAAATTTTTGTTTGTAGGTCATACCATTGTCCCAGGAACGGTTCCAAAGGGGACATTGCTCTACCATGGATCACGTCAACATGTGATACCATCCGGTCCTGAATGGGTTGCTACCGATCCTGAACATTCATTGCTTTTTTGCCGGGAAGTGACGGAAGGTGGATGCTGGCATCTCACACTTGCGACTACTCGACCGCTCAAAGTGGTTTATTTCGACGGAAGCAGCGCTGCAAAACTTCTGTATGGGACGATGGATACACAAGACCTCGTGGCATGGGGTGAAACAAGTTCTGGTGGAATGGGTGATGAGTTTGCAAGGATTATAGACTTATGCGCTTGGGGGAAAGACTATGGCGTTGACGGTTTTGTAAGGTAAACGCCCTCTCCTTTCAGCTACCTCGCACTGAAGAAGTCATAGAATGGAAATGGATTTGTGGGTACAGTTTTACGTGTATTACCAATATCTCACATGTTCACAGCGAAATCATGCTGTGCAATTTTACGGCTGGGGTTAGCGTAGTGTCCTTCTTGAATCTAGCACCAATGCGATCCTCTGGGGGGATCAGAAATCGTGAGTGTCATTTAGTTGTTGTCCATCGAAGAACTCAGGGAATGTCGGATAGCTACTTCACTCTCCTTCGAGGTGATGAACTCTGGATCTTGGCACAATCGCTTCCCGGGTGAGACAAGAGTGAAACTGGATCTATCGGGACTGGTTTCTTTCTATGATACCGAACTTGCGCCTTCGTTGGTCACCGCTCGAGCGGGTCAAGAGAGATGGGATCACCGTCCTGGCTTAAACATTTCCAGCGACGACTTATCTGCTGCAATGTCAAGACTCACATCAGCTCTCACCAGATCCGAGGGTCGATCTAATGGGATCGACTGGGCGACAGTCCTCCAGGTCATCGTGGATCGTTTTGCTGAGCGATTCGAGCTGATGCAACATCTCTTGAACCTCACCGTGTCTGATCCTGACGAGATCATCGATCATGCCTCGAAAGTCCAAACCCAACTGCGAGTCATGATCTCCCCCTATGCATTGTTCTCCGCTACCCCTGCAGACCCGCCGGACGCGACGGACCTGGACTGGGCCATACCCGTATTCAAGCTTTGTGCTACGGCACATACACAGTCTATGGAGTCAATGATGTCTTCCCTGACAGCCTCAGAGCGTTTGCTTCTCCGGGCTGTCCGAGGAACAAGTCGAGAAATCTGCCGAACGATCACACAAATGTGGGCCGCAGGCGTGTACGCTGGATTGGATGCATACCTCAACACGAAAGAATCGCTCGACATTGAAGAGGTCATGCAACTTTGGGACACCTGGACAGGGGAGTTGAGTCGGCTAATGAGTTGGCTTGACTGGAGCATATGGGTTAAATGCAGACCTGAGTGTAGTGCAGAGGTATGTCCGTTATATGAGCCAGCTTGCAGTGACTTACGGGCGCACGCTCTGAAAGGAGTTGTGTTACCTGCCTACATGGCCGATTGGGTTTCCAAGGCCCGAGAGAGATCCGAAAAGGCGTCGACCCGACCATGACGTACCGCATTACGAAAGGATGGTTACTGCTCACGCTAGCCTCCGAACGAAGGCCCTCGAGCGCCTGGCAGAGGAGGGATGGAATACTCTCAAACCCGACACGGATGAATGGCTCAGGCCTCAACCCAAGTGCATCAGGCGGGTCGAACCTTATGATTTCTAACTCCTCTTGTGTGTTCATCAATACATCGTCTATATATGTTTCATTTCTGCCATTCAGTCAAGACGGTTACTCCTTTATCAGCACACATACATCGACGATGCATCGTAATATTGCAATCATTAGGGAGTGGGCAACCGTTACATGCGGCCACAAAGCTCATATAATAACTAATTGTTTGGGCAGGATTGCTTCCAATATACACAGGCGAAGAAGAATGGCGCTGACCCTACGTGGTTTAGGTGTTGGCATACTGGTAAGTTTGGTGGGCTAGGTGAGATCGATTATTTCCCCCGGAACGAACAGAGAACGCTGTCGCGGTTCAGTGTCTTCTTCTTTGACGCGTTTGCGCTTTTGATCTTCAGAAGAATTAGCTCTCATGGGAGAGAGACGTTTGAGTTCATTCTGCCAGTATGTCAATTGGCAGCGCGAGCACGTGGTAAAGCCGATTGGGCACCTGGAGGCTCTTTATTCTGTCATCTAGTTTGTGTGGCTTGATGTCTACAGATTCGGAATCGCCCTGCGTCGTAGGATTAGTGCCGTCAACACTCTCGTGAACGGTTTGAGCTGGTTTAGGAGCGATCCCATCCGCTTGTAGCATGGCAGTGGTGACACTCAGGGAAAATAATGGATATTTAGAAGGAAATCAAGTACCGAGCGACCTATACTTAAATAACATATCCAATTCTGGGTCATCATTGGGCAATAGGATGATGGATGCGGGTTCGGCTTGAACACTTCTTTCTGGGCCAAGGCTACAAACACTGAATTGGTGAAGGATGATGTAGCGTCGACCACCTACCTGACACACTGGGTCATGGACTTTTTTTATCTCTCGTGGAATGTATCATTGCCAATCGACTGGGGAATGCCTGGCATGGGCTCTGGGGTTATTTCCACAAGTTCACCGTGAATAAGGTTCAGATGGATCTCCCCGAGTTCTTTGTGGGCCCGGGATTTCCTTGTCCAGGAGACGGTCTTCGTCTTTATGCATTACATATTTGAAGTTAGCAGCAATCTGATCACTATAAGCAGAAAACTGACCACTAAGTTGAATGCGAGAAAAGATGAGATTATGTTCTGTGGTATCAGAAGCTATGCATGATATATCTCCTGTCTTCCCAGGATAAAGAATTGTGCCATAGGGTCAATCAAACCCGTCTATGACGAGGTTCCCTTTCACACCAACTGAACGTTGGTCGTTGTGACATTTCCAGCGGATGGTAAATTGCTACCAGTGTTGAAGGACATCAACCAGAGGACGTGAATTATTGGAAGTACATGTATACCTTTCCCTCCTCGGAAGCGATCCAGCAGGTCACCTTTGTGGGGCTTTCATGTACGACTTGGTATTCCTCAAACTCTTTGTCATCGACCACAATGTGTGCGCTGTAATCTTCAGGTCGCATTGGGACTGCATAAAAGGAGTAAATATGGAGAGAACACCGAGCATCGCAGAGAAAAAGAGTCTAGACAGGAGTCCAACTTCGACGGGACCAAAAACTTACTGACTAATACTCCTTGCGGCAGGAGGATAGCAGTTGTTCCTTGGACCCTGCCAACTTCAATGTGGGGGGAACTGACATCAGAGGAAAACGTGTCCAATCTCACGACTAGGACGTCCGAGTCAATGGGGATACGGTGTGTGCGACCCGCATAATCCCACCTCAGGCAAGCCCTCCTTGGAAGCGATAAGTAGTGTCATGTCTCAGAGGCCAATTTCCTCGGCAGGCACGAATAACCTCTTCGAGGCCTCACTCCTGTGGACCTCACACAGATTCTACACCTTAGAATTTAGCCTTTATATAATTCTATCCGTCAGATACTTGCAATGCTGATACTAGTATACGAGCAGATAGGACATGTGGTCATTGTAGGTAAGTGGTGGGTCCAACATGCAAGGATAATGGCGGCATGCATTGCATCGCGACCTGTTGCCCGTCGCATTGCGCTCGCGTTGAAAGAAGGCTGACGATTAACTTTGCGGTAATCAGGCCATGACTGGGACCAAAGCACTCAGGCTCCACGTCCCGAGCTTCGCCTTTCGGCCTTTAATCCGACGATGATCGGTCAACTATGCAATAGTCTGGTATCGTATGTACACTGCGAGCAAGAGAATGTGATCCTAGCACATTGACAAATTGGCGGTGCCGACTGTGACTGATGTAGATTGCAACATCGTTTCAGAGCGATATCAGCAATGTTAAGGTTCGGGGTGACCAGGATAAACATGAGAAAATGTAATCCGAGGGGCTGAATCGACTCACGTGAAGCTGGCCCATCTCCGAGATTAGGTGAGACCGATGATTTCTCTAGAAACAAACAGCGAGGCGTTTTCGTGGTGAAGATTCTTGCTTTCCAGTGACACGTTTGCGCTTTCGACCTTCAGAAATACTAGCTCTCAGGTCTCGGAGATGTTCGAGCTCGTTCTACGGACGACTTGATAATAAGCATAAAGATTAAAAACACAACCACATCATATACCTCCAGCCCCTCTATTATGCTGTCCAGTGCAGTCGTCTCCGAGTCCGAGTCAGTGTCTAGAGAGTCGTGGCTGGTATCACTGGCGCTCCCCTCTTGGTCAGAGTCGGATGGAGCTGGTTTAGGAGCAATTCCAGCGGCTTGCAATACAGCTGTCATGACATTCAGGTTCAGTAATGGGTACTGAGAATGTAACTTAGATGGGATACCGAGTGGCCTATACTTGAATACCAGATCTAGCTCGGGCTCTTTGTTGAATGTGACACAACTAGTCTTCCTGACTGCCTGGCGAATCGCCATTACTTTTGGTCCAAGACTACAGTAACTAGTATTAAGTGAAACTGTAAAACATCACTCACACCAACCACTCACCTCACACAATGGACCATAGCTCTGCTGGATCTCCCATAAAGTTTACCACCGGGTGTTGCACGGATGTCGGGGTACGATCTAAAGTCACAGTTAACGAGTTGAACCAGTCGACGGCCATTCGCGACGTTCAGCGAAATCTCCCCGAATCCTTTCCGGACCTTCTTGTCAAGAAATTTCTTCTCGTCTACATTTTCAAACACATGTATTGGGGGTTAGTATCCTCGAAGTTTTATTCAGAGCAGGCAAGCTTACCAGTAAGCTGAACGCGAGAAAACAACAGACTTCTACGTGTATCCTGGGATCGTATGTATGATATGCTTTTTGTCCCCCCTGGGCTAGGCCCCACGTTGTAGCTACACTGGACCCCATCCAGACTGAGTAATCCACAAGCATCGTATGTGCGTGCTTGTTTATGGCATTTCCATCTAAGACTGAAGTTCTAAATGGCCAAGCAAGTTCAGTTACATGGTGTGCATCATGATATTGAGACCACGCGGGTACCTTTCCCTCCTCAGAGTCAATCCAAC
>JBBPJZ010000228.1:0-27950 GCA_038089015.1 Chalciporus aff. trinitensis
CTGAGGACTTGTCAAAGGGTGTCTTGCTAGGCTTGTAGATTGCTAGGCTTGTAGATCTGTGCTGCCAGTGGATACCGAGATTAGATTGTCATGATCACATGATACGACCCACGTGATGACTTCACGCGTTCAGGTTGATTTTTGAACGCGAAGTCAAGTTACTTCTTTCAGTGCAACGAACCACCATCCTGCACCCGCCAACAACTCATTCTCTCTGTCTAGAAACCATCCTTGTATAATGTCTTCCACCTCTACCCCAAACGATTCTCCCATCTCTGCTCCGATTCAGCCGATGCACAATCCTTCGCAGGCAGCACATATCGTCGTCCCGCAAGCACCTCTCGGCAATGCTACAAATGGCTCAGCGGCTATTGCACCAGGGATGGGTATGAAGGCCCTATTGGCCAAGAAGATGGCAAAGACCAAGTAAGTGAACACACTGATCATGCGAGGTGTGTTCAGACATAACGTATTCATTCCAACGCTTGATCAGTAACCCAAAATTCGTATCGCCGACCGATAACATGGTGACTCCGGTCACGCAGAAGCTCAATGCTGCCAAACAGAAGCGCTTTGCAAAGTACGATATGTTCTATGCACTGTGCGCTGAATGTGGCTCACACCCATACTCTCTCAGAGGTGCAAAGCCGACAGGCAATCTCTTCGCAACTAAAGGAAAGGAACCGCAGTTCTCGGACGGAGAGCAGAGTGACAGCGACGCAGAACCTTCCCACTCAAAGTCATCGGCGGCACCAATGCAGGAGGACACCAACCCGTTCGAACAATGAGATGGTGGTCGTTGAATGGACAATGTGTTCTGTAAGAGCGTGATGATACCCCTCCTATATCTGTCGTAGCATCAAAGTCGTATTCGCTGTCGCTGAATCTCTGCCCCGTCTGTAGTTCCTAGAATGTTGTTAAATGCTGTATGCCTTATCACATTGGTGTTCCCACGCTTTTTGCCATTGTGGCATCACCGCCTGCATGTGGTATCTTGCTTGTTCGTGAACAATCATCTTGACCTCCACCTCCGCTTCATTGTGAACATGGCCGACGAACGCTCCGAACACTTCGAGCTTAACCCGGAGCTTGTCCTCTCTGCCCAAGAGATCGACGACGTAGTCTCCCAATTCAGATTACGCATCTCCGACAGAAGACTCTCCCATCAGTCAGTGACGCGTGTCCTGCCCGAATTATATTCACATCACTTAGGCAGATGCAAAAGTTCTTTTCCGAGCTCCCAAAAGTAACCGAAGCAGACCTAATTACATCTGGTCGTCGAGGTCAGTCTTCTCCGCCACACTTCAAGTTTCCAATGTACATACTCAGGGGTCTTCCGTAGATGATGTGTGTCCAATTTGTTTCAGCCCCTTCCTCGCTACCCTTGCCGAAGAAGAAATGGCTCTGGCCATGGACTCGCCCGCTCAACCCATCGAAGAGCTGGGGGTCACAAAGCTACAAAACACTTGCAGTCACATATTCTGTCGCAAAGAGTTGAGCGTCGTCTGATTCCTCTCGCTTTCCAGACATGCTTATGTCACTTCAGCATCATGAAATGGATCATTGAGGGGGTGAGTCATCCATCCGGTCTTCTCAAATTTGACTCCATTGTTTTCCCAGCATGACTCCTGCCCGAGTTGTCGACGGCCGCTGCTACCGGAGCGTCCGGATAGCACCCAACCCCCTACCTCGCCTGAAGAAGGCTGGCTGCGAAACTGGATCGTCGACTCCAGCATGGTCGCGAGGGACACCGGTTTGCCCACCCAATTACCAATAATTACACTTGATTCTTTCCATGCACTCGGCGTCCCAGATGGTCAGAGGCGTAGGTACAATAGCCAAAATGAATTTGTGGGGATGTACTCGTAGTATCGCATCAGCGAATGTAATTAAGCTTGCCCTTGGTTCCGTTGGAGTATGCTTCTATCTAGTCCATCTACTCCATATGAGTGCAGACATGAGGGGATACCGGTATAAAAATGAAGGTATTGAATGAGTCCAATGATTCTGGTGTGGATGCGTAAACCCTGAGTATCAACGAATGTAGATGAGAGCTGATCCGAGTCCATGCAAAACAAAAGAGATATTCATGCAAAGTCCGTATCCTCTAATTCCTCCTGCAGCAGCTGAATAGGTTGCGTTTGAACCAATACCACAAACACTATTTTTGCTCGTCAGTAAGCGACCCATGTGTAATAGTGTCCATCTTACCCCAGTAAACCGCACAGCGGCAAGTCCGAATGTGGAATACAGGATAACGGCGAAGTAAATGTTCTGTTTAGTTCGCAGCTCGGCTTGGTCCTGAACAGCATCCTGCGGCAAGACGAGACCGTTGATGTTCTCGATGGCGACTGCTAATCCAGCATTTGTGATCATCCAGAATGCGACGAGGCGCGTGCGGAAGGTTTTATTTTGGTCATCCATGGTTGGCTTTTCGATAACCTCCTGGGTGTCGATCTTTGTCACCGCGCGTATCACAGTTTCCTTGAATGCGGCATCGATGTCTTCTTGGATACGGTGAGTGTCCTCAACGACAGGAGCATCAGCATCCTTGCTCTTCGATGAGGAAACCGATGGAAGCGCCTCGGCTTTGTCGCTACCCTTCGTACCCCAAGAAACCTGTATAGGCTGTCAGGCAAACGCGAGCGATCCAGCAGGCGGAGGTGGACTGACGTCATGCAAGTTACAAAACGCGTATACGTTCAAGACATTCGTGAAGCTGGGTGCCAAGCACAAATACTGGAAGAAGCTGGAAAACATATGCCAAGGGTCTCGCTGAAATGCTGCGTAAGACGTGATTTCATGCTGCTAATAGAAAGAAACTTACATAGAGGAATGACGCGATGAAGTAGATTCCTAGAGAAACTATGAGCGTTTGACGTCCTTTCTGCGGACGTAACTTACCGAACGTAGAAACCATGGCGGCAATCAACGCTCCAACTGGAGGAGTGAAGAACGTAATGATAATTTGGGTAACAGTCTTGTTCTTCAAGTCGTTTGGTATATTCTAACGAGAAAAATGTAAACAAATGGTAGAGCAGTAACGTGCGGACGTAATTACCGCGAACGCCTTGATGGTCAACCAGAAGGAACAAATAAGGAGGTAAACGGCCAAAAAGGCATAGACCCTTCAAAAAAAAAAATAAGCGAAAACGGAAGCATTCTTAGAACGCGACTTGCCAAAGGGTTATAGCGTACGCAGTACGTTCGCCTTTTGGCCTGTTACCGAGGGCAAGCACAAACTGGAAAAAGGGTATAATCAGCATCACTCCAAGCTTCTCGTCTTATGGACGCTGACCTGCAATGCAAGGAAAGTCAGGTATATCCACTTAAACACCAAGTTTACCCAATGAGTCTGTCAAGCCATCAGTTTTTGTCAAGTGTATGACATTGAGAATCCACGTACAATAGCCACAGTCCCAAAGATGACAATATTCTGTGAAGGGAGCAAGTCGATAATAATGCTGAAGGTCAGCCAAATGTTGGCTAGCGCAAACCACGAGAAAACCAATGAAAATATGTTGTACTTGCGGTAGAGAATAATCAACCAATCGGCCCAAACAAATGTGAGAACACAACTTACTAAGGCCTGGATGTGGAAGAAGAACATTCTAATAATGCCATGACCCGAACGGTAGAGCTGGAAGAAGTTCACAAGGGCATACTGTCAAAGTCAAAAAATCAGGGAAGAAAAGGCTGGCTGTCTACTCTCAAACTCACCACTGACGCAGCAAAAGAACCATTGAGCCAACGACGGCGCTGACCAATCAACTCAGCAGCACTTTCTGGGACATCCGTCTCTGCTTTTGAAGGCTTGACATAGGTGAGGGTCCAGCGGTCACCAGCTTTTGCAACCAACTCGAAACACAGGATACGATCCTCGGCCAAGAACATGTTTTTGGTGAAGATGTTCATGCCGTAGATACCCTTTGCGCCGAGACGATCAGCAAGGGAGTGATCACCGTGGAAATACTGTTCAAGAGGACGTCCGAGGATAGCACGAAACTTGTATGCAGAGAAGGCTCCTGGAAGGACGGAGACATAGCCGAAACTGCTCTCGAGCGGTTTATCTACAGACAGGGTCAAAACCCACGAATAACAAACACACCCCCGAGTAAAACTTACCAAGGATATTCGACATCTTGTACTCGAAATTTTGAGCTGCGACCAAGGGGTTCAAGAGTTTCTTCCCTCCCTCAATCATGGCATGGATTTCACCACAGCAACCTCCCAAATGGGGGTCATTGTAAAACGCTTCCCAAAGGTAATAGATGGATTTGTGCCCGGGTTTTGTGCCGGCGTCAAGAAGCACACAAATGTCGGGCTAAAATGTTTCGTGATAGGATGCTCGAGAACATAAAATTGCCTCGTACCTTCAAGATTCGTCCTATGGCATTGAACAACCAGCGGTGAGAATTAATCTTCTTCTGATTCTTAGCCTTCAAGACAAAAATGATTTGCACGGGTACCAAGTTGTTGGGGTCATTCTCGTGAGGGAGAACAAGTTGAGGGGTAGGATCAACAGAGAGTTGCGTGGTATACTGGAGCGGCGTGTAAGACAAAAGTTTTCTGACAAGAGAGTGGACAAACCTCGAAAATATGAGCGACAGTATCTTTACCGTCAACCTGTTTCTTCATGACACCATCTTGATAAACACCTACAGTCGCCAGCAAATCAAGGACGCTCTTATCCATTGGCTCGAGACCGTCGACGATGAGAGCGACCACGATCCTTTGCCAGCCTGGCATACCCTCCTCTGCAGCGCGCCTCCAGTATTTGGATTGCTTCGTCTTGCATATGTCACGGATATTAAGCATGAC
The DNA here is from genome assembly GCA_038089015.1 of Chalciporus aff. trinitensis. NCBI lineage: Eukaryota > Fungi > Basidiomycota > Agaricomycetes > Boletales > Boletaceae > Chalciporus > Chalciporus aff. trinitensis. Next base: position 4,822 of record JBBPJZ010000228.1, read on the forward strand.
GCCGTGGAGTGTACGAGCATAGAGAGTTTTGTCTTCGTTGTAAGAGGTGACCGCGATAAGAATGTCTGTTTGCCGATTGTAAAGCTTGGGGCGAAGCGTCCATCCACCAGCTTCAGTGAAGTCATCAGGGTCAACCGTGGCGGCGCTGTACCGCATGTGGCTGGAGAACCTCCGTGTGAGCACGGCAGGCGGAGGGATCAGAAACTGGAGGATTGCTCACGAAAATTCGGTCGTGTTGGTCATCGCATACTTTGGTTCGATGGCACTATGAACAGGTGTGGGCACGGGATACTCGGTGATGAAATTTCCTTTCGTGAGTTTGACTTTACGCGTCACACCGCGTTTGATCGTTTGGCGACGTCTCCATGCAGTTTCAACACCATTGGTGGACTGAGACATGGCCGAACTTGGACGTCCATAGGGATCTCCATATCCAGTGGGGTCAACAGGACTAAGAATAATAATCGGTGAGAGGTGAAATGAGTACACCCCGAATAGGGCGATCACCACGTGCTTGACGTGACTTACCCCGGTGGGTAGAAACCGCCGCCAGCGGCATAACTCTCGGCGCCAGTGAGAGGAAGCTTTTCAGCGTAGTCTTGCTCGGTATAACCGGCAGCACCGAACTCGCGGGGTAATGTAGTGGTACTTTCAAAAGGAGAGTTTGTAGCGCTGTCATATGTCCTCGGCGGAGGCTCTTGAAAGTGAGTTTGACGTGGACGATCAGCGAACGGATCACCATAAGGCTCGGCTTGAGGAGAAGACATCAGATGCTAGGCACGACGTGGCTTTAAAAAGAACAAAAACAGCCAGCGGCGTTGGAGAGGACGGTGAGACTACGGCGAGCAAGAAAAAGACCGTGTTGGGTGGGAGACAGTGGGGAGACTTGTGATTGAACACGAACGTGTCCAAGCAACAGTGAGTCGATTTGGAAATGGCCGATGTTATACACCGAGTGCGCAGACCTCTGGCACCTCTCTGCCGCTTCACATTCACATAACGGCAGGGTCTAGGCTCAGGCCCAGGGCTTGACTCGCACAATAAATATTGAGTTGTGCACTCTGACCTCAGAACAATTCTAACTACAATGTACTTCAGGCCCAGGCCCTAAGCTCGCACCAGACGTGCGAGACTCGGATTCATTTCAGCGGATCACGTCCTTCAAGTTTGTGTCAGACTGAGTGCTATCTTTGTTACGTTGACGGCGGCTGAACGCCGGGCCGGGTTGCAACCCCCCAGTTGGCCACTGAGTTCAGGCTTGGTGTCTTTACAGACTCCAAAGCATGTCATCTAGTGTCGAGACCACTCTGGCAATAATACGGTTGCCCTCAAGTCTCAGCAGTTCGATTAATTATAATACTGAGCTGCTCATCAAGGCGTAAATCTCCCGTACGAGTGATGACCTTCAGATTCGGAAATTCAACGTGACCCTCAGGCTTCGTCACTCAAGCACGTCGATGTACACTCCGAAGCCGTGGATCAATTTCAGCACACCACAGGCAAGGGAGATTGTACGCAAAGTTTTTCTCGCTGCCGAAAACAAGCGTCTCGGGCTGAGCACCCATGAGATCTACGAGACCGCTATCAAGACACACCCCGACGCCATTACCACCTTCGCTCCACCCCCAATCACGACTACCCCAAATTATCATGGCCAACCTCATAGACCATGGAAACCTGTACCGGAGCCACCTCAGCGACAACACCCGGTTAGATCTGTAAGGTTCGTCGAGTCGTCACTTCATGCCCGCGGATGAAGGAGCAACTGTTACAGGTATCTGAAACATGTCATCCTGAAAGAAATGGCCAAGGCAAAAGAAGTAGAAAAAATTCATGTCAGGGTTGGATTGGCGACGAAAGACGGAAAGCATGAATTGCTGGCTCACTCCGAAGTCGTGGGTTACACCAATTTGCGGGAAGAGAGTGCCATTGGCGAGTGTTGGCGATGGAGACTTCTCCCTAAGTACTACACAAGGATATTCAACTATCCCAAACCCTACAGGGAAGGGATAGCTCCTTCGGATGAGCAGGATTGAGCTTTTGTAGACCTCCGTCGATATTCTCGCAGTGTAATACTTAATGATCACATGAGCGCGGAATTATATACAATCTATGAAGAACGGATAAATCATACAGCTCCAGGTCCATGTAATACAGTGCAGCGATCCTCGAAAGCCTTTACCATCAGTTTTGACACTTTTCCGAAGAATGTCGTGGAGACGGCAGCATGCATCGGATTTGCAAAAGCATAGGCAATGTCCAGAGTCACCAATGTTGGACCTCGATCAGAGAAGACTGGAGGAGCAGTAATCACCGAACTCTTCCCTGGGTGTTGGTGTGAGTGATGATCGGACACGGAAGATACAGGCTGAAAATGCCAAATCGTGGTCAGGGTCTTGAATAGTGGAGTTGAAGATGAGGCCACTGCCTGAAACACACAGGTGTCAGTAGCCGATACCGTGCTCGACGGGCATGTGTATACAAAGGCTATACGAACCTCGACAGACTCATAAGGCTTGCACGTTACTTTGCTCACGTAGCTTTCCCTGAATGCAAGGAAGCCCACTGTCAGCTCAGCCTCCATCACCGTCGTTCCGTCTTGACACGCGTTGCTTTCGAGAATTCTGGAGCCAGTGCAATATGGCACGAAGGTGGAGTATGATGCCACGTCCGCAATGATTTTGTATAGTTCGCTGCGCGGGTATCTACACGCGCAAAACTGTAGGATGAATCACAACGCGTTGGCATGAAGAACGTACGGAAACACCTTGTGCTCGTGATAGCTTTGGACTTGAGATTCGTTATGTGGCGGAGGTGTCAGAGGAAAATTAGTGAAGTTGAAGAAGGTTCTCCTGTGCGCGCCATGATAGAGGGGATGTATGGCGCGGTGGTGCAGGGCTCGGAGCATTTCAACGGAGTTGTTGTAGTCGATGCAGCCACGGCCCACGACCCAAATGCGGCTCGGTAAACTAAGGATACATCCGACATCATCTTATGAACTGGTGTAGATTCGCCACAGAAGTCGGCAGGACCTTGAACGTAGAGGGAGTGGGTAAAGAAGGTTCCACTCAAATAACCGCGTGATCGTGACTTGGGAAAGGGAGGCGCTGGAGAACTCGAGGAAACGAGGGCGTTATTGCCCTTGATCTATCTCACCAGTAGCTCAGACAGATGTCCTATTTCAGCCGCGAACATCGGGCTATGGGTGTATATGACAGCTGCAGGCGGCACGCCAGAAGTCAAGTATAATTACACGGGCCTCATAAAGATCGGGGGTTGATCAGAATGACATCCACTGGAATGTACTGGACTTTTTGAACAATAAGCGGAAGGATCGTTCTCCATACCAGAAGTCAAGGGTAACGGGGACATCCTTATCCAGCAAACTCTGCATTCTCACTACAGTCTCTTGCAATCTGTCAACACGTGTGTTAGGGGGTAAAGACTCATAGTAAAGTCGCGTATCTTACATGACCCTCTTGTCCGCACTTGTAACAGGTCTTATTCCTGTTCATGCCTGAGCCAGCTGCTCCGGGAACACCGTCTGCAAAGGTTGCACCAGGAGCAGCCAAACAGTCCCTGGAAATGAAATTACGTTAGATTGTCGTTGTTTCATCACACGGTAGACTTTACCTAGCCATGTGGTTTGGACCACCACACCGGTAACATTTCACTGGGGGTAAAGTTGATGTGTTCAAAGCACGACCGGGTGGAGGCATACGAGATGCGAATCCGGCACCCGCAACTCCCGTCGCCCCGCTTGGGCAAACACGGGCGATGTGGCCGAAACGCCCGCAGTTCTAGCGAGTTCGGTTTGGGTGATCTGTTGCGCGCATTTAGGTGAACTCACATAGCATTTTTGATTTCCGCCTTGGACTCTTAAATTAGGACACTCGGCCTGGATGTGTCCTATCCCACCACACGAATAGCATTGCTTGGCTGCAACGGTTCGGGGTGAGGGGCATGCAGAGGATTCGTGTCCTGGCTGACGGCAATTGTAGCAAAGACGTTGTTCGGAGGAACAATTTTCAGCAATGTGGCCCACTGCATGATATTCGGGGTGAAATGAGAAGCAGCTTGGATCAGAGGGTACACTTACGATTGCCACATTTGAAACACCCCTTCCGCGAAAACTGGTACGCCATATCTAGAGATCCTGGCTAGGCCTGAGGGATCAAAATTCTGGGATTCTAGAGAGGAGGAATGCTTGAGACAGACCTCTTCACTTCCCACTTCCGACTGACCACTAATCTCTCTTTCCGCTCCCGTTCGACAAGGACGAGGAAGGCGATGGATAGCTTGAGTCGGCCAATAATGGTGTCAGTTGCCGTTCACAAATTCACCTGCCCTAAAGTTGCAACCCTGTGGCGCAATAGCTATCTCAATGGGCTACGAATCTTTGAAATTGGCGACGCTCGTGTGTGGAGACAACCCGTACCATCACATTTCAACTTGCTACAAGCGACATGTAGAGCTCGATCACCTACTGGGTAAAATGGCTTGAGCAGGACTTCTTAGATCTTCATTTCAATACCACATCATTGATGTCCCATTTCCGTCGCCACTCCCGAGCAATCACCGCAATTATAGTCCTGCCAGGCCAATTTTGGCGCCCGACCATACCATGTTTCGGAACTTCTACTCCGGCTTATCGATAGCACGCACCTACAGCTTCATCTCGTTGCCCCATGGCCACCACTTTCTGATCTGGTGCAACATTTCGGAGTCCTTATAAAGAAATGCTGTAACAGTCTTCTTTCTCTGGGACCCACAATCCCCCCCGAGGATCGTCAACGTGCAGGTAATTCACGTCGTATTTTCTTACCCCGCTCGCACTGACTGTGGGTCAATTCTACTACCAGACCCTGCCTCCCAGCGGGGAGCCGACCTTAGCGCGCTCGCGCATCGCGCTTCTTGTTAGGGTGCTGAGCGACTTCCCGTCAGGCTCGTACTTATCCCCCCCTTGGTCTGTCTATGTTGGTCTAACCCACGTGTCTGCTTCATGTAGAATGTATTCTCCCGCGGACGCCGTTCCCCATCCTGGCAAAAAGTGTCGTAACGAGCGGCCTAAGCACGGCTCATCGTATGGGAGGAGGAGGCTGTTGTAGTGATCCTCGGGCATCTGTGTTCACTGTGTACAGGTTACCCCAACATGCATATGGATGGACAGAGTTATGAACCCCTTGGTTATGCGCCGGGCCGCAGTGATCTCATCAATCCAATCCGTTTTGTAAACCTGGTTTTCATTCATTGATGGGGAGAGTACGCAATGGTACTATCGCGGCAGAGTTACGCATGTGCACGTGATTCTGATTTGACCACCTTTTTTCCTCACTACTCGGCTTTTTTTGGAACCTTGAGAGAAGTGGAGTTGCGACACGATTGTTCCGAAATTCATCCAGCGAGCATAGCGCATGTACGCACGTTAAACTCAAAGGCAAGTAAGCAGGATATGTGTCCAGTTGCAAATAAAATGAAGGTCTGATGCGGCACGGACCGGCGAGATGATGCGAGCTTGCGTGCTCTTGCATGCACTTGGTGCGGGAGATACTTACCGGTCTACATCCCAGCTCGATCGTTCAATCGCAAGATATAAAATGCCACCAAAAGCTCATCTGTTTACACCTGAGCCCTTTGGGCTCTTTGTTCATACACAGTCTATGGCATGAAGCCACGATCAGTCTTAGCATCGTTTTTCAGGGCAGAATGGTTCCGCCGTTGCGAAGGGGTCTCCATGATGCATCGAAGCCCTACAGAAACCTATTCAGTCCGGCTTAGACCCTCGCAATCCTTCTGAAAGGTAAGCAAGACTAATATCACCAGTGCAGTACGTGAAGCAGAAAGCGTAAGCAAACGGAATCAACCCCAGTCGCTGATAAATTGATGCTGTCAACCAATGGGACTAGCATGGGAATAAGTATTAATATTCGGTGGTATCCGCTGCGGCCTGGCACAGATAACACATCTTCAAGTTGTACCAGTACTTGTTGTACCCTGCTCTGTGCCACTTCCGCTGCCATGTCTGGCGAGAAACGAACCCATGTTGTTGATCTCTCTCACCATTTTTCCGAAATTGCCAGACGCCGCCAGACTTCCCCACTGAAAGGGCTACAGAAATATTTTGCTCGGCCTGGGATGCTTGTTCTGGCAGGTGGTGAGTATCACTCTCACTCTCTGGCTCCCTCTAAAACCAACCACGGAAAACAGGCCTTCCAAGCCCTTCTTACTTCCCCGTCGCTGATATCTCTGCAAATGCACTTCTCCCTGATTCCTTCGCACTGGAAAGTTCTCAACACTCGTCGAACCCCTTCGCTTGGTTGTGGAAGCTGTTCGGTTCGGACAATGCAAAGGAGAGGACGTCTAACATCACCATCCCAAAGTATCCTACGTCCCCCAATGACCTGAATCTGGCAACAACTCTTCAGTATGGCCCAGCCGGCGCGCAGCCTCAGCTTCAGGAGTTTCTTCGCAATTTCGTTCGCAACGTGTATCAGCCCGCTATCGAAGACTACTCCATTCTTATTCACACTGGGAATACTGATGGGTAGGCTGTTCTCTCGTGTGCGACGTGGCTCGCATTCACCATCATAGATGGAACCGTGTTGTCATGACGTTTTGCAACCCCGGAGAGGGTGTGCTCTGCGAAGAATGGACATATCCCTCTGCCATTGCGAATGCGCTGCCGTTTGAGGTGAAGCCAGTCCCTGTGGCCATGGACGGCCTTGGGATGAGAAGCGACGATCTAGAGCGCATTCTCAGCAGCTGGGACGCCGATACCCGTCAGATGCCACGGTAAGTCACTGCACTGCTTTCCTAACCGTGTCTCACGCTCTTAATAACAGGCCCCATGTCATGTATATCGTTCCCGTCGGCCAGAATCCTAGTGGTTCGGTGAGAGATCATATGTACTTCATCTCTCGGCACTCATCATATACAGACAATGAGCATTGAACGGAAGAAACGAATTTATGAAATTTGTCATGCATATGGTCGGCTGCATACGTTTGGTTCAGTCATGCTTACCACTGACGCTGGACAGATGTGTTGATCGTCGAGGACGATCCGTACTATTTCCTCCAGATGAACGCGTATGCCCCGAAAGGGCAACGTTCTCCTGAACCCGCAGGAGATGCGCAGCATTTCCTCGAGAGCCTCGCTCCTAGCTTTCTGAGGTAGTAAACAGATACACACACCTTCGGTAACCTAACCAAATATCCTAGGTTCGATGTCGATGGTCGTGTCATACGCCTTGACTCTTTTTCGAAGGTTAGTTTGATCTCACCCCGCGGTTACAGTCTGTCCGATCAATCTATCTGCAGACTATAGCCCCTGGCAGCAGGCTTGGATGGTTCACTTGCAATCCGCTTTTCGCCGAACGACTCGAAAGACAAGGAGAGACATCCACTCAGGCACCTTGTGGATTTGGACAGGTACCGTGAAACGTAAACCAGCAGTGAGACCCGTCACTAACTTGCACCCAGTCGATTGTAGCGAAGATTCTCTTGGATTGGACTTACGACGGCTATATTCGATGGCTCCGAGGTAGGTATTGATGTTATTTTATTGCAGTCGCTCCTCAGCGAAGCGGTCCATTGCAGGCCTACGCGCTGAATATACACAGCGACGCGATTTCTTCATTGATTGCCTTGGCGAGGAATTCGACTTTCAGGTTGGGCCATCGACTACCGAAGCTTGGTCAGGGTGTATCGTATATCATGCTATGCCCAAGCGGTCCACCGTACATAACGAGAAATCACTCCGAAGTCGACCTATGTTCAGTTTCGTGCCTCCTGTTGCAGGGATGTTCATTTGGGTAGGTTATTTGCTTTGAGGACATTGTTCTTTCTAAACATTCTATTTAGGTTAAATTGCACTTCGATCAACATCCGTCCTATTCACCTGGGGACGAGAACACACTCGAAATGAAGCTCTTCACGGACCTTGCAGAGAACGGTGTCCTCTTGGCACCCGGGTGGTTTTTCTCCGCTGCCGCCATGGGGGGTTCTACTGACGAAACTCCTGGACATTTTCGGATGAGTTTCAGTCTGGCCGAGGTGAGCGGTAGCCACTTTTGTCTTTCGGCCTCTTCCTTTCGACCGTTGACGGTCCCACCACCCACAGTCCTCTGAACTTCGGAGAGCAGTGAAGATATTCGGCCAAGTCCTGAGAAAGTTTTTCGAGGATCAGCTGTAGTTAAACCTGTACTTTCTTGAGGCCCTGGATTTAGAAGAGCTAGTCTCGAGGGAGGAATACTTTCAGAGCTCTGCTACGATTATGATTGGATGAAGGTGGGCCAAAAGGAAAACAAGGGTCCTTCGGCGAGCGCACTTGCTTAGGACCAGTTTAGATAACCTTCACGATTCACTGATCCTTGTTTCGACGTATCTTATCACTAGCCAGAATTCATCGCCACCAGGAGTTATTCGGGATGATACCGACAGAAGGGGACATGAAATGTTCAAGTTGTCTCCCGGTCGGAAGGCGAAACGAGGCGATATCCGAGGATATCCGGCGCGGTTACGAAGACTCGGGCTCCTGGATCGGAGTCTGTTACACTTACAGTAAACCCCGAATTCGAGTTACACTACCGGCTACTTATGCCGTAAGCCAGAAGGGACTTTACCCCTTCAGATGAGATGCGTTTCAGGGATCCTGCAGGTAAGTTTTTATGAATAGTAGAAAGAAATTTTTTATTAAATCTTGACCCTTTCGCTCCAACCATGTCGTCCGACGCTCTTATAATGGTTCCCGCTCCCCCGCTGAGCGCTGAGCCATTTATGCTGAGTCACGTAACCGCCTGTCGACTCGGGCATGTCCCCGAGCAAATAGCATCGGCAAGTGTTCATCCTCCATGACACTGACAGTGTATGACAGTCGCTGACACAGATCCGAACAAGGATCAGAAGATATTCCACTCAGCCGTAAGGATGCTATGTATTACTCGTCAGTTAAATAAAGGTGCTGCGGTTCAATCTAATCGGCAAAAATTGCGATGGATCACCCACCTCGACTTGCAAGACTTCCCCCCGCTATCAGCCGTTGGCTAGGCTACCGTGCTTCCCCTCCCAAGCCAGTACCTCCCTATGCCGTCTGGGCATGGTCTTTCCTTTCAGCATTTTGTGGGATTGCCACAATCCAAGCTGTTTTCCGTGCCCAATATTTCGTGGAGCGTGGGGTTCCATCGATTGTTGCTAGTTATGTGAGTAATCCTCTGTTGGATTTCGATGGCGTGTTCTCAGCGCATCTCCCTGCAGGGTGCATCAGCAGTGTTGATTTACGGGGCTATCGAATCTCCTCTGGCGCAACCAAGAAACCTGATCGGCGGGCACTTCGTTGGCGCGTTGACTGGTATCATTATAAACAAACTTTTCCAACTCCTTCCTCCCGAGCGTTACCTGGAGTTACAATGGCTAGGGGGCTCCTTGTCTGTCGGACTGGCCATCGCAGCCATGCAAATGACCGGGACGGTCCATCCGCCAGCTGGAGCAACAGCCCTCTTTGCGGCCATCAACCCTCAGGTCATCGCTATCTCCTGGTACCTGCTCCCCGTCGTCCTGCTATCATCTACCGTCGGGCTTTGTGTTTCTCTCATTATCAACAACGTACAACGCAGATATCCAATGTACTGGTTCACCCCAATTCCTCCACGTCCCCAAGCTCCTGCTCCGCCTCTCAGTAACAATGAAGATGATAAGACTAACACCCCTTCCACTGAAGGAAGCCTTCTAGAGAAGGACACATCGCCGGTGTAGATATTGGTAGGTCTTCTGCTCGATGTCTCATTGGTGCTTGGTATTCACAGAAAGTTGCAAGGTAAAGAGGATTGATACCTAGATCGATCATTAGAGCATGTAACGAAAACGGGCCGCGGTTTTATTTCGATGCTATGCACATATTGCTATTTCTATTCTTGCCACGTTCTTACAGCACGAGGTCGGATTACTTGTCTCAGTTATTATTAACCCTCAACGTCATCTTTCTCGGGGTGCACATTTGCCTCACCCTTGACCCAGGGCTGGAGCAAACTATCTGTGAAGTCACCAGTTGTCTGGCTTCCCCGTTGATCACATCCATGCGTCGTGAATGAAGTGCATCAGCCATGCTGTCCTTTCACCACGGTTCTCCTTGCCCATAACCCAGGGTAAACAGTAGAAAAGAGTCGGATCGACGTCCTCTCGCTTTATTTTTGCTCCCTCATTGTCAGCATAATGTCACCAGTGAGTAATTTGTCCGGATGCTTTTGATGATCTGAATCACCTCTGAGTAGGTCAGGGTACCCTCGCGCGACGAGTATCTTCTCCTGGCCAAAGTCGCAGAAGAGGCTGAGCGCTACGAAGGTACTGCCGGACTGTTGTTTCTGGGGTGATCGCACGCTGCTAGGTTGCTCATTCCGGTGAATTACAGACCTCGTGGTGCAGATCAAAGGTCTCATTCAAACCTACGGGACTCTCACCATTGAGGAGCGCAATCTTCTCTCCGTTGCATACAAAAACATCACAAATACTCTTCGTAGCAGTTGGAGAATTATCGATTCCCTCGAGAAACTGGAATCGAGCCGGACGACTGGACAGCTTTCCAAACACCAGGTGCAGTTGATCCGGCAACAACGAACCCGCATCGAGCGTGAGTTAACCGATGTGTGCAAAGACATCGTAAACCTGCTCGACGAAAGTCTCCTATCGACAGCGGAACCGGGCGAGGAGACTGTGTTTTATTACAAAATGTGAGAACGCGGCCGAATCGTTCGGGCTGTTATAAACTCACCTTCGTATCTAGCAAAGGTGACTACCACCGCTACTTGGCCGAATTCGCACAACAGAGCGACAGGGGTCATTACTCCGATCTCTCACTCGCTGCGTACAAGTATGCCTATAAACATGCTTTGGCCAAGCTCGAGCCAACACATCCGACGAGACTGGGTCTGGCTTTGAATTTTGCTGTGTACTACCATGACGTCCGCAAAAGCCCCGAACGCGCATGCCATCTAGGGAAGCATGCCTTCGACGAGGCAGTCGCTTGTCTAGATGACGCTTCGTCGATGCAGGTCATGCGTGACTCAATGATGATCCTGCAGCTGTTGCGGGATGATTTGGTGATATGGTCCGGGGAGATGCAACGAGGTAAGCATTTACAAGTGATCCACATCATCGACTACTGACGTTGGACTTCTAATCATGGAGCTGAGCACTCTTCGAACACATAAAGCGCGGCTGCTCCGCGCTCAACATTATCCCGAGACGTTTTCCCCATGCCTACCCCAGTTCATTTGTATACGCGTTGAATATCTATCTAGTTTAACACGATCTTCACGACAATACTACCATCAGTAACGGTTATTCGTACAAATACCCCTCGTCGCAGTGCCGTACACTTTCACTCCAGGCTAGAGCTCTGCGCAAAAGTGGCTGCTACTAGAAGCGGGAAAACCAACGTCGCGTCTGCAAAAACCTTGAAGGCGTAATATGAGCCTCTGCTTGTCATTAAAATGAGAATGTCATACTTTAACTGATTCAGCACCAGCCCGAATTTTACCCCATGAGACGGCTTCATCTGGTCGAGCGCCGGAATCGGATCCATCAAATTCTTGTCCCGTGTTCTAGGTTGTGCCATTAGCGATTCACCAAATGGTTGTGGAAGCAAACACTTACAATGTAGACGGAGTAATCTGCCCCATTCCTCTATAAAAAGGATTGTAAGATAGTAGGGGATAAGACAACGAAGCTTCTTACGATCAGCATCGCGTTAGCAATCTGATGCTTACAGACACCACCACCGAGGATGATCATTCCTGCCTTTTTGGATTTGCGTGACAGCTCGTTCAACGCGCGAATATCACCGACAATGTCAATGACCAACCCAGGGGACCGGAAGGAATGGAAGTAAATCATATCCCCTAATGAGCCGTCAGTAAGGGCTGGACAGAACACGGGAATATTGTTCTGGGTGGACGTAGTTAGTCTCCTTTATTGACGGACGAACGAAACTTTGAAGACACTTTGTATTTACTTTGTAAGCCCAATAGTATACGGATTCCTCGTTGTTGATTTCCTTCCCCAAACGGTGGATGAATGAACTCGGTGTCCAGACTTGACCAGAAGCTTTCTGTTCTTCCAGCATGGTATCCAGAATGGGTATAAGCCAATCCTCGAATTTGCAGTAATTGTCGTTGGGAACGATGAGGTTTCCAATGCGATTCATGCCTCGTCTTCGAAGATCCGCGCCATCCATATTGAAATCAGCGAGGTATGTTTTGCCGAGACACTTGATGAAATCCTCTTCGATCCCGCCGGCGGTCGTCACGAGCGCGGAGACGTGCTTGTGCTTCACAAGGAAGAGGATGATCTCACGCAAACCGGAAGATATTAGATTTGAAGTATAGCCAAGGAAGATGTTACATCGTGTTTGGGCCCTGATCTGAGGGTCCGTATATTCGTCAGATTCGTCGGGTGAGACTGGCTCATCGGAGAGACGCCATTTTCGCTGGAATGGATAGTAGACAAGATGAGAAACACATGGAAAATAGAAAGAGAACGATCACCATGCGATTGACGATGTCGATGGCTTTTCCTAAGCTAGTTGCTTGAAATCCAATTCTCTGGTAGCTGCGAAGCAGATCTGGTAGCGACGAAATTTTGTCAAAGTCTGGTCCTTGCACTGATACTGCTTCATCTGGAACCGGGTCTGATCGTTTGAGCACCGCATCCACAGCGCCTGCAGGGAGATACGTCGACATTTTGTAGTTTGTTGTAACAAGTGTTGAATAAGTGAGCCGGACTGAGTCCGCGGCAAACTCCGTCGGGCTGCGGTAAAGCAAGTTACTTGTTAGCGTAGAGGGTAGTACCCTGCAGTACCCCCCCAGCTATTGGCGAGTCTGACGCGCAGAGCTGACAGCGACATCCACAGGACGTCATGGACCAAGGCCAACCCAGCTCTCCTCCCGTCGACACGCCGCTCGTCGCGCCTTTGGGTGCACACGAGGATGGGCCTACCCCAGTGGTCGAACATGGTGTTGATGTTCCACCCGAACCCCGGCCCCTCCCTACACCTGACCAGCCTTCTCCGTGCACAACGCAGGCTGGTGACGGCGTCCTAACGGTGCAAGAAAGCGATTCGAATGTAACCACCGATCCTCATGTTGGTTCCGCAGTTTCCCAGGGCGACAGAGATAACACCAATGGTATGGTCATGCCAATTGAAGAGCACCTCCCCAACACCCCGCCTTGCCCGCCCTCCAAGTCGGAGCGCCCGATTCGAGTTGACGATTCGACATTAACTCCTCCGTCTACGGCGTCCATTCCTCCAAGTCAGGGCGTCGGACTCGATGGACCGACTGACCCAAGGCCAAACATTCCCTCCGCTACTACCCCCTACAATCCGGTCCATAAGCGCTCTTTGACGATGTCCTCAGGTCATACCGTCTCTGTCGTTCTCATATCGACTGCATTGGAGACGATTTTGTCCTCTAAGGAGGCAAAGCGTTCCTCCCCGCTTCGCGACAGTGCTCAGAATGCTCTGGAGATGGTCAGAGCAGGAAAGGGAGGTGACAAGCCCCGCGAAATATTTGAACCTCTTCGGCTAGCCTGCGAGACGCGCAACGAAAAACTCATGATTGCCAGTCTCGACTGCATTTCAAAGTTGATCGCGTATTCCTTCTTCGCCGAAGAGGAGGCGTCTCATCCATTCCCATCCCCTCCACCTTCCCCGGTAATGCAAGGTCAACGCTCCATATCCGGTTCGCAGACCAGTATCCCCCAACCATCACTTGTTGACTTGGTTGTCCACACCATAACTGCCTGCCATAGCGAAACGACACCGGAAACAGTTTCCTTACAAGTAGTCAAGGCTCTTCTCGCTTTGGTCTTGTCTCCCACCATCTATGTCCATCATTCCTCCCTTCTGAAGGCCGTACGCACAGTTTACAACGTGTTCCTTTTGAGTACGGACCCTGTCAACCAAATGGTTGCTCAAGGTGGGCTAACGCAGATGGTGCATCATGTCTTCACACGATGTAGGTCTGCGAAACCCATGGAGTCAGACGAAGGGACAACACTCAGGTCGTCAATCAGTTTGGAGACACTTGGGTCGCCGGCTGTTTCCCACAGATATGCCGCCTCAAAGCCCGAATCCCGGCGCTCTTCCCTTGTTCCAGCATCTCCGGTGTCTCACCAGACCCCCACGGAAGAGATCCCGCCCGATACTGGAAACGTATCCGTGAATAGTCCTTCTGTTTCTCCTAAGGTTGTCTCGACGCGATCATTAGAAGAACAAACACAAACTCATTCACCCTCGAATGGCCACGACCACCTCCAAGAAAGGTGAGCAGAAGCTAGCGATGATGTGCATGCGGTTGACGTATTCTTAGACCTGAAACACCTGGCTCCAGATCGTTCCGCCCATCATTTGAAACCAGAGTCGAGGAATCACATCCCCATACAGAACTTTCCACTCAGGACTTATTCGTCAAGGACGCATTTTTGGTTCTCCGAGCTTTGTGCAAATTGACAATGAAACCTTTGAATAATGAGAGGTACGCACAGATTTAATCCGCTTCCCCAGTCGATTCAAAGCCGGTTTCAGCGAACGCGATCTGAAATCGCATGCGATGCGGTCAAAGTTGCTTTCCTTGCACCTTGTTTTAGCTGTGTTGAACTCGCATATACCTCTTCTCGTCGATCCTTCAGCTATAATCTACTCGAGTTCTTCGCATGAGGCAACAACATTCATCCAAGGGATCAACCAATACCTTTGCTTGACCCTGAGTAGGAATGCAGTGAGCCCAGTGCCCCAGGTGTTTGACGTCAGTGTGGAAATCTTCTGGCGAGTGATGTCTGGCATGCGAACCAAGCTAAAGGTATGAAGTTGAACAGCGAAGCAGATCATTTAGCTGATATCGGCTGCGTTCAACAGAAAGAAATCGAGGTGCTCCTGCACGAGATTTTTATCCCGATCCTCGAGATGCGGACATCAACCCTCAAGCAGAAAGCTGTCATCCTTGCGATGCTCCTCAGACTGTGCCAGGATCCGCAGGCTCTAGTCGAGTTGTATCTCAACTATGACTGTGACAGCGAGGCTGCAGACAACATTTACGAACAGTGAGTGGTGATTCTTGCGCCTTACCTTTCCTGACTATGCACCTACCCAGTCTAATGAACATCATTTCCAAAGTTGCGACTTTGCCGTATAACACTGTGCAGGCCAAAGGTAGTGAACCCGCCAGCCCCGCAGTTAATCCACAAACCAAGACATATACCTCGACATCTTATGCGTCTGGTGCGATCTCGGTTCCAGGGATGATAGACACGTCCGCGATCGGTCTGACAGAGGGTCAGTTGCGGAGACAAGGCATCGAGTGTCTTGTGTCAGTTCTTCGCTCACTGGTGGCATGGGGAACAAGCTCGAGCAAGACACCAGCGGATCAGAGTACCGATTCTGGTACCCGGAGTCAGACGGGTGAGGACGCGGGCCAGGATTCTCTTCCGCCCGATCTGTCGCTCGACCGATTGTCCACCTCTGCTGGAAGTGTTGAAGCTCTTCGACAATCAACGCCCGATATTCTAGATGACCCTACAAGGTTTGAGAGTGCGAAACAGAAGAAAACTACCCTTCTTGAAGGCATAAAGAAGTTCAACTTCAAGCCGAAGCGTGTAGGTTCCTCCGCGCGAATGGCACCGATACGTTGCTGATCCCGAGCTGCTCAGGGTGTCCAATTCCTCATAGAAACTGGTTTCATCCCCACTTCATCACCGCAAGACGTTGCACGTTTCCTTCTCACTAGTGATGGTCTAAGTAAGGCCATGATAGGAGAGTATCTCGGCGAGGGGTAGGTGCCATATACTCTGCTCCTTGACCCTCGCTAAGTATTGTGATAGTGACGATGCCAATGTAGCCATCATGCATGCATTCGTTGATCTTCTCGACTTCCGAAACCTAAAATTCATCGACGCCTTGCGACTTTTCCTACAAGCTTTCCGTCTTCCTGGGGAGTCTCAGAAGATCGATCGCTTCATGCTCAAGTTTGCTGAGAGGTACATCGCGGGGAACTCGCAAACGCCGTTTAAGAACGCAGGTGGGCATGTCAATGGTTTCTCAGAACACATCTCATACTCCATGCCGCATGAATAGATACCGCTTACGTCCTCTCGTACTCCACGATCATGCTCAACACTGATGCGCATAGCCCGCAAATAAAGAATCGTATGACAAAAGCTGACTTCCTTCGGAACAATCGGGGCATCAATGACGGTGAAGACCTTCCGGAGGAATTTCTATCGAGTATCTTCGACGAGATCCAACAGAATGAAATCCGTATGAAAGATGAGATGGATGCCGCCGCCGCCGCCGCCAACTTGCCAGCCTCAGGTCCTGGTCTTGCTAATGTGCTCGCCAGTGTTGGCAGGGATCTTCAAAAAGAAGCGTACATGTTGCAATCCAGCAGCATAACCAACAAGACAGAGGTTTGTAACGACTGAAGCTTCTGATTGACTTAAGCTCAGAGCCTTCCTTAGGCGCTCTTCAAGACTTTGATGCGTTCTCAGCGTCGGTCCCGTGCTGGGGAGCAATTTTTCAGTGCTTCCCATTTCGTCCATGTGCGACCGATGTTTGAAGTCGCCTGGATACCCTTCCTCGCGGGGCTGTCAGGTCCTCTGCAAAACACCGATGATCTCGAGATGGTCGATTTGTGCTTAGATGGCTTCAAGCATGCGATTCGTATTGTCTGTTTCTTCGATTTGGAGCTCGAGCGCAACGCCTTCGTGACTACTCTGGCCAAATTCACCTTTCTCAATAACCTCGGAGAGATGAAGACAAAGAACATGGAAGCCATCAAAACTCTTCTGGATATCGCAGTAAGCGAGGGTAATAACCTCCAAGGATCCTGGCGCGAGGTCTTGTCGTGCGTTAGCCAGCTCGAGCATATGCAGCTGATCAGTGGTGGTGTTGAAGTCCCTGATACCGGGAAGAAAGGGTTGGTCTTCCCTGACAGCTGGGCACATCTATGCTGAATGTTGCCCGCAGTCGTCCTAAGAAACTGCCAAACGAGGACCTTGCAAACGAGAGTCGGTCGACACATATCACAGTCGCTGCTGACATGGTTTTCTCTCTCAGTCATCATCTCTCCGGGGTACGTCAATTTCCTGTCTGCGGTGAACCATACTTATGCGACTGCAGACTGCAATAGTCGACTTTGTCCGCGCACTGTGCGATGTTTCCTGGGAGGAAATCCAATCCTCAGGCATGTCGCAACATCCGCGTCTCTTCAGTTTGCAGAAGCTAGTCGAAATATCCTACTATAACATGAATCGCATTCGTTTGGAGTGGTCAAATCTTTGGGACATTTTAGGGGAACATTTTAACCAAGTACGTCTTGTTTGAGCTATCGATGTTCACTGCTGATTCGCTCGTAGGTCTGTTGCCACAGCAATCCTTACGTTGGATTTTTCGCGTTAGACTCTCTACGACAGTTATCCACGCGTTTCCTTGAAAAGGAGGAGTTGCCTCATTTCAAGTTTCAGAAGGACTTCCTCAAACCCTTCGAACACACCATGATTCATAATGCTAATCCAGACATTCGAGATTTGGTACGATTCCCTCGTGTCCTTACAGGCTACTTGTTGACGCACGTTTGCCACAGGTTCTGCAGTGCCTACAGCAGATGATACAATCGCGAGCTGCGAATATGCGTTCAGGGTGGCGAACTATGTTTGGTGTCTTTTCTGCTGCCTCCAAGGTTCTCACAGGTACGCCCCTCCCTTTACAATGTGATAGCGCTTGAGAGTGAGACCTCCGAAAGAGCGCATCGCCAACTCGGCGTTCGAGATTGTTACCCGACTAAACAAGGATCACTTCGCCGCGATCGTTCGTCATGGATCCCTTGCAGACCTAACGGTCTGTATAACAGAATTCTGTAAAGTCAGCAAATACCAAAAGCTCAGCTTGCTTGCTATCGCAATGCTTCGTGGCGTAATCCCGGTCATGCTCAGTACTCCAGAGTGCGCTCTTGGTGCCGAAGGACAGTCATCGAGCGATGACGGGATGTTACGATTCTGGTACCCCGTGTTGTTCGGTTTTTTTGATATCATCATGAATGGAGAAGATTTGGAAGTGCGCCGATTGTGAGAGGGCTATATCTAACCTCTCCTGTCTGGACTGACATCTGTGGTTCTAGGGCACTGGATTCCTTGTTCTCCACCCTGAAAACTCACGGTGAAACTTTCCCAGTTAGATTCTGGGACACAGTCTGTCAAGAGCTGCTCTTCCCTATATTTGCTGTTCTCAAATCGAGTCAAGACGTCTCACGATTCAGCACTCAGGAGGATATGAGTGTCTGGTTATCGACAACCATGATCCAAGCGCTCCGCGATCTAGTCGATCTCTACACGTTCTACTACGAAATATTGGAGCGTTTCCTTGATGGGCTGTTAGACTTGCTGTGTGTATGCATTTGCCAAGGTTGATCGAAAATTTCCTCCATCCTCTAGTGTCAGTCTGATCATATTGGCAGAAAATGATACGCTTGCACGTATTGGAACTTCTTGCTTGCAACAATTTTTGGAGAACAACGCAGGCAAGCTGAACGCTACCCAATGGGAACGTGTGGCATCTACGTTTGTCAAGCTTTTCCGGACAACCACGCCCCACCAGCTGTTTGATGAGACTCTACGTGTGGAAATCGATGGCAGTGCCTCTGACTTCGATGCTACTGGTGTGTTCAAACTCAGCGTTGCGTTGACCGTGCTCATGGGCGCATGTACAGACTCTAATGGACAGGCAATTCTGCCTGCTCCGCTCTCCCCGACAAGTGAACGTGCGCCAGCTGAGACACAGCCATCCCTCAGTAACCGTCGCAGAATCTTCAAGCAAATCATCGTAAAATGCGTTCTCCAATTACTTTTGATTGAAACCACAAACGACTTGCTTCGCAATGACGCCGTGTATCAAGCAATCCCTCCCGATCAACTGCTCCGGTTGATGGGTGTATTGGATCATAGTTACCAATTCGCCCGCATGTTCAATGACGACAAGGAACTTCGTACGGGATTATGGAAAGTTGGTGAGTCTGCTTGTGATAATCCCGCATTCTAGCCCTTGCTGAGGTGGAAATAGGCTTCATGAAGCATCTGCCCAACCTCTTGAAGCAAGAGTCAAGTAGTGCAGCGACTTTGGTGCATATTCTGCTCAGAATGTACTTTGACGAACGATCAGACCATCAGTCAATGAGACCCCAAATAGCTGAACGACTCTTGCCGTATGTCCACCTTACTGACACGCGACGAACAACTGATGGAATCTACAGGCTGGGGTTGAACGTACTATCCGACTACCCCAAATTACGGAGCGAGACTCAGGCCAAGAACATCGCTGCATGGACACCAGTTGTGACCGAGATTCTTGACGGTTTCTGTCGTTTCGACGACAAGACAGTAAGTCGTGCTTCTTCGCTTCACAACATGTCGTTGACTTGAGGTGGCTAGTTCGTGAAGTACTTGCCTGTGATCTATCCTTTGAGCACAGGCCTGTTGGCGCGTGACGTTTCCCCTGAAATAAGACTGGGATTGAAAGGGTATTTCGAGCGAGTTGGGTACACTCAAGGGATCATGGAAGCATTATAAGACTCTGTTCTCATCTCAATTCCAAGTTACTGTTCATGTCTTCATCTTGTTTTACTTGCGTTTTCCATTCGAATACTAGTTATATTAGATGGGAGTGAGACAACTGAAAGGATCGAAGGCTATAAATGTCAAAATCCGGTATATCCGTTCTGAAAGCCAGTGTTGGGTTGTATTCCCCACCCAGCAGCCTGAGGAGCCCATCCTGTTGGTTGCGCTATAAAAAACGGTCAGCATGTTTCATAGAGGTGGTCACAAGACTACTTACGATTAACACGAAGAGCATCATATCTCTCTGCGGAAAGTTAAGCATAGATTGACGAGCTTGTGAGAGGGGACTCGCCTGATTGTTGGGGTACAGAGTGTTCGTTGCCTGAGGCAAAGGTTCCAGATTTCATCTGCGCGAAAATATTCGCTGGAGATGTGTTTGTGCCCGTGCCACTGTTAGACGATGGAGCCATAGGGAGAGGAGGTGCTGGCGATGGTGCAGTTACGACATCGTTGAAGGGTGATTGTCCGAACGGCGAAAACCCGGTTGGATCTGTAGTGTGACGTTTGGATTGATACAGCCGGATATGAATTCTGAATATACTCACTGGTTTGCATTGGAGCTACAGGTGTGTTAGGGAAAGAGGATGTCGGCGCAAAGCCACCGAACATCCCACTGGCCATGCCAGTAGGTTGGGTCAGTAGAGGACCAGCAGTTGGGAAACCGGTGGGCTGTGAAATGAGTGGCTGTGGGTTGCTTGGGAAGCCGGTAGGCTGGGATTGAAGGAAAGACGGCTGAACAATCTGTGGCGGAGGTTGGAAAGGCGGTGAGATATTGGAAGGACGTGTTGGAACGAAGCTGTTGAATCCCGTTTGTGTGGGTATCAGAGGCTGCAGCAAGCCTTGGTTCGCTGGTACGGGTGCGTAAGGGCCTCGTGGGCCGTTCTGCTGGTGCGGTGGAAGCGACCCAGACTGTTGATTGTGGAGATGCTGACCCATAGGAACAGGAGACGACCCCATGCCAAGGCCGGTATTGTACCCTAGTGGCGGCGAAACAACCACAGGCGGGGAACTGACTGGAGCAACTGGCGCCACTGCCGGGGGGGACGGCACGGCACGATTCGTCTTGAGGTGGCTGAGACGTGCCAGTTGCTCAAACACGTCTGCCTCAGTTGTCTTTGCGAGTGAGTTGGGTGCAGTGGTCGTGCTTTCCTGAGGAGTCGGGGGTGCAGCTGGAGGAGTTGGGGTCACAGCTGGCTGTGGAGCAGGGGGTGCCGAAGGAACCCGTGGAGGCGCACTAGCAGGGGGTGTTGGGACAGCGGGCGGCTTTGAACCTGGCCTGTTTGTCCACGCATCATCGTCGAACCCAGACACTGTCGCCATAGCAGAACTGGTCCGCTGAGGTGGCTGGACAGGAGATCCGCCGGAGGGGCTGTCCGTACGAACAAGAGGCGAACCAGTACGTTTAATTTGTTCAGATGCCGTCCCGATGCCATCAAGGTCAACGGTGGATGGAAGAGTACGATTGCTAGGCTGAGGTCTACCACGTCGGACTGTATTGTTCTTCAAAACACCTCCTGGTCCGGAGAAGAGATTTGGAGCCGGGCTGATAGGCTTCTTCATGTTTTCCTCCTCCTGCAAACGTGCTGCGAGTTCTCCGTCAGTAACTTGAGGATCCTGAGCTTTGGCTTTGGGGTATTTCTGCTGGATGGCTTTGTTCACGCGAATAATGTCACCCTCGCGCAGACCAAGCGAGCGCATTGTGGACTCCGTGATATCTGGTAGCAGGCTCTCGTCAATCTTGTCCCTTTCGAACGAGTTTGCGTAGCGCGTGCAATCATCAAGATCGCACCCAGCTTCCAAGAAGAAGTCGAACCAATCGATTTGTGGACCTTTCTTCTTCTGTTGCGCAACTGGTTCACGTTTAACATTCTCGCTCGGTAGCTTGAGGCCAAGCGGTTTGTCGTCGTCGTCGTTTGGACTTCGCGGAGGAGCAGAAGAGCTTGTGGATGGTTTTTTCTTCATCAAGCGCTCGACGTATCGCATGTCCTCAACTGACATCTTCTCCGAGGGAACCTCAATGACAACACCATTGACTTTGTGTAATCTGAGCTTCCCATTACTGTATCCGAGAAGTGCGGCCTCGACCCGGAACTGTCCACTTCTGTCATGCCACGTCCTCGTAGACTCCGGCGGTGGTCCGTCTGGAGAGGTGAGTTAAGAGATCTGAGATCTATAAATAAGACTTACTTTTGTTCTCACTAGAGGTACGCGACGACTTCGTTGTGGACTGTGAACGACTAGGGACACCCGATCAGGTGGGGTTTCAGGTACGAACAAAGAATAACATACCTGGAGCCACTTTGTTCATCCTCAGCTTTCTGCCGTGCGCGCTTCTCTTGCTGTAATTTCTTCACTGCGGCATCACGTTCCTGTTCTTGAAGTTTCTTTTGGGCTACCGCTGCAACTTTGGCGCGCTCTTCTTCGGCCTTCTTTCGCTCCTTTTCAGCACGTTCCCGACCTTCGCGTTCCTTTTTCTCTGCCTCTTCACGATTTTGATCTGCTCGGGCTTGTGCCTCGTCAGCTTCGGATCGAGCAGAGGCGGAGGGACCTAAAGACTGGACGGGTGTCAAAACAAACTATATCTTGACAATAGATGATGCTCGCCTCAAGGTAAGACGCAGGCACGACCCCCTCAGCGCCGTGCACGTTCCTACACTTCCACCATTCCTCTCCCTCCTTCTCGATGATGTGCAGTCGTTCACCTTCTTGAACTGAAAGCTCGTCAAGTCCGGTTCCCTCGAAGTCGTAAAGCGCAGTCGCAAGTTCGCCCTCCTGTTCAGCACCCTCTCCGTCTGCTTCGCCATCCTCTGAAGGTTCCCGAGGGGGTATTATCTCGGGAGATTCTTCCGTGAACCTAACGGACACTCCGTTCTTCTTCGATGGACTACCAACGTCGACGGGACGCGGTGGAGGAGTAAGTGCTGATCTATGGATGTTTGAGTCTCCATTGGTAGCTCTGGCTAGGTGTCTGGAATCATCCAACTTGGTTAGGATGGCTTCCGCTATCTCCTCCTTGCCGACATGGAAGTGTAACTTTGCAGGTGTAGCACCTCCCATATCAATGATAATGTGCTTCTGTTTCTCGATCGTAAAGTCCTCCACATCAGCAGTATCCCACTTTTGAACCGGGCCCTAAGAAAGGTGTAAGCGATGGATTAAAACATCAAGCTTTGGGTCCACCTTGTCTGATTCCCTTGCAAAGAAAAGAGTTCCATTCCCGATGCCAAGAGTACCTTTCTTTTTCTTGTTCTTCTTGTCAACTTCAGACACAGACCATGTCTTGATATGATCAGGCTGTGCCCTGACGGGGTGTTGCGCGACGCGATCCGCTGGGTCTACATACACGCTGACGGGCCGTGCTGGAGGTTTTGGCTGCACAAGCGTCAGATATTGACGTAACGGAAATAAACCAGACTCGCCGAAGGAGGAACGGCGCGAGGCGGAGGTGGTGGTAATTCTGACTCTGACTCTGGC
>JBBPJZ010000229.1:0-27941 GCA_038089015.1 Chalciporus aff. trinitensis
TCTAGGTACAGTCCTATCGCTATAGTGTGCTACTTTACTTAGCTTTCTCTCTTCTAGCCAATCAACGTGCTTTGACGATAGCCGCGCTGCGATTGCTAGCGACGCTGACACTGCTATATACCACTATGGTTACAAAGAAATCAAGGAAGTCGAACGTGAACCCGATCAAATCGTAAAACGGATTCACGTTTGCCCCCTTTCGGGTGGCATGATGCGTGAATTGCAAGGGTGGACCATAGATGAGGACAACAAAAGGATGCCCCTGATCTGTGAGTTTTGAGGAATGGTCTCGCAATGTTTCCCGACCATTTTTTCCCAGTGTCAGGTTATGTTGCCCCATGGGCGGCTTCCATGATCAAACACCAACGTTCATTTTTGATGATACACGCCCTCTTCACACTTGCATGTCGTGACGTCGACGCCATTGCCACGACATTGTTGACTCTCTTTTTTGATCTCATCTGGTATGTGGATGAAGAGTGGGGCAAGTTCGTGACCTGCATCAGAGATGGTATAGTTCCCGACTTAGCAGGTGTGGATGATGTCAGACCCTACTTACAGGTGGGCCCATTGACAAATGTGACGCGCACACATAGCTCAATTTGAATATGTAGACTCACTTCCATGCGAATGCCGAACGCGCTTCGGAGCTACATGCAATCGGACCCCCCCTTGCGTGCGAGGGATGGGCCGCGCGCGTCTGGCCAAAACTTAGGATGGTCAGTGGTATATGCAGTGGTCCATTTGCTTCTGTGCTTCCAAAGGTAAGAATAGTAAAATCGGTACTTTACTTCGAGAGCTTAAACGCATGCTCTAGATTAAAAATCTCCTTGGGCCAACCATTGTCATCCGTAATCCCCTCTATGCTACGTCAGAGTCCCTCATTGCTACGCCGTATGCGGGGAGTCTTGACCTATTTGTTCTTACGAGCCATGATCACATTGAATTCCTGGATATTACTTCTGAAGAATCACACCAAAATATTTGTCAAGCGGTGCGTGTTCCCCTTTGTCTCTGCCAGTTCATTTTAAGTTCACAATGTTGTTGGCTATATCTAGTATGATTTGGTGGTGGGTAGGCAGTATGAGATCATACTGACAACCAACGACGGCTTGTGGCGTTATCGATTGGGTGACGTGATCGATGTTGCAGGGTTTGATGCGAATAATAGCTCCCCGGTCTTTGCATTGTCAGGCCGAAGAAGGTGCGTTCATCGTCTGACCATGAGTGAGCAAAATCGACGACTCAGATGACTTTGTGACTGTTAGCTTAACCATTCGTTTCGCCCACACACTCATATCAGATACCCAACTCATGGCTGCTGCTCAGTCCATCAGTTCGGATATTATTCACATTCATGAATTCACAACAACGATAGACGACCGCTGCAGTCCTCCAACTTTGGGCTTCTTTGTGGAGGTTTCCGGTGACATGGGTTTGTCTGCCAACTGATCAGCAGTAACCATGCACATCTAACCATGCGACATCCGAATGTCTTAGGTCCCAAGACACACCTTGTTGCTCAAAACCTGTTTGACGGACTGGTTGCGGTAAATACTGAGTGCCAGGAAGCACTCGACAACGGACAGTTCCGTCTTCCTACCGTACGGATCCTCAGACCCGGCACGTTTACGGAGTACCGCCAGTGGGTGTCATCGAAAGTGGGCACTGGATATGCAGCGATCAAAGTCCCCGTCATCATGCTCAATGATGCCTCCCGAGAATGGATTCTTGAGAGGGTGATAAGGGAGCTCTGACGAGATTATTGATCCGTCAAATACATTTTCCATTGTGATTCATGTTTGCGAATTGTATGCATTCTTACTTTTTCACCAGTAAATAAAAAGGGCAAAGCTTATTTGGACTGAGCGGGCTAACAGAATAACTGACAGTGGCAGATCGAGTAAAGGCACAGGCACAGGCCCTGCACGACGTATCATCGTTGGCGAGTATAGCAAGCCACCGACGGGCAATCCAGAATGAGGACCATCGCAAGTACCGATCCCCTGATTTATTAACGAAAACGGGTCACCCGATACCACAATAAGCGCCCAACGACTCCTAATCTCTCCGCAACGGCCCGGGAGCGCGCATTGATCTCACAGCTTGGTGTGTGGCCGCGCTCCCGGGCGAAGCTTTCCAGACGCCCACTGCACCAAATAGCAGCTGGGCGCTAATCTGACGGGAGCCCTCCAAACCAACCATCTTTGAAATATCCGCGCAAATATCTGAAACCCATCTGCGCACTACTACCCACCATAGTTCACGTCAAAATGTCCAGCTGAACCCCTCCTTGTTGTCACAATCTCTCACACTGCACTCAAGCTCTCCCAGCTCTCCCGCCAGCGTGCCTGTGGCATCCGCGTCAAAGCGTGCTCCCGAATCCCATCTTGTTCGGGATAACAATTCGGAGTCAGCACTCCAAGAACGCCATTGTTCTGCTTGGTGAGCTCTCCATGGTCCTTTGATGAAAATCGTGATCTGATTTACCAAGCCAAGGAAGTCGTACCAACAATCGAGGACAAGAGGGCCAGAATTATCGTGACGCGTGGTAGGTCCTGCTTCTGTGGACATCGTTCCACAGAATCGCGATTGCGCGTCAACAAACCGAGTGGACTGGACATGGGCTATAAAGACGTACGATTACGCTGGGGGAGGGAGCAGCATTAGCTCTTATCCCTCTTCTCCGGTTTCCCTCACTCGAGGCCTCTTCTTCGTTCTGATTATTTTACCTTTGAGATACGAACATGGCACGTCCACGATACGAAACTACTTACCGTTACGAACGCGAATACGACTATTCCCACTTACCCCTCGTCATCGCTCAATGCTGTAAGTCCCCCCCCTCTCCCTTCGTCTCCCCCCACAAACACTCACCCCCGTCCCTTGTTGTACTAGCCTCCCTATGTAGGCCCTATGCAACCGCACTCACCCCAGTCCAAACACCATCTGGTTGCTTCCCCATCGAAGTCGTCCAATTCTGGCGTGGCGAAAAATCCGACGGACGTCACTACCCTCTCCACTGGGCCATCTTCGTCCTCACCTCCCCCGGTCGTGGCAACTACTACGAACTCGTCGGTAACATCGACACGTTCACGTATCATTCCCTCCTAAACGTTCCCCTTCAAAAACGCGAGTTGTGGCGCGGAAGTCACGTGGTGGGATACGTGACTCCGAGTGAGCTCTGGCGGTTTGAACGACATGTGGCGATGACGGAGGTAGTGAGAGGATGTCGAGAGTGGAATTGTCAGAATTGGGTGTATGAGGCGGTGACGAGGTTGACATTTGAGGGGTTGTATACAGATCATATGATGACGTTTACCGGGTTGCAGACACAAATGTGTTGCTTGTTGGAGGCTTGGGAGTTGGGGGAGATTTAGAGGGTAGTCGAGGAGCGACAGGAACCAGGGGTTTGGACCCGTGAACACCATTAGAATTGCATATGAATGTAGTGGAGTATCCACGACCTAGACGTTTTTGCATCTATACTATGAACATAGAGCATAATTGAAAGGATGAAATCACGGAGTTTGAGTGGGAATAATGAAAGATCGCCGCGTGCTTCTTCGAGAAAACAATGAAAGCACGTTGTGCGCTACGTGGGACGTGAGCTGCCACCGCTGAGAGGCACGGGTGCACTTGCGGAAATACCACTCGAATCGGTGCAAGGATGAGGGAGGTACTCCGAATTGTTCGACAGGCCCACGCGCGACTGAGACACTGTAGGACATTACTCCCACAACATCTCATATACAGCCATCGATCGGCTAAACACGAGCAAAGACAACACGGTCTTTGTCCCACGGGTCCTTCCAGATTTCAGTGTGACGTAGACGGGTAGTATTGCAAAGGATACGCTGAACGGCATTAGCCTGATTGTGACCAACTTCGAGTGCAATCACGGCACCATCGCGGAGGATGCCTTTGCGTGCTATGAAGGAAGCGATCAGGTAATAGAATGACAACCCGTCCTGATTGGGCGATTCCGGCGGGTCACCGAGTAGCGCTCGCGGATCCTCGTAATCCTTGACAGAGGCCGAGAGCTCGTCATACTCTCTTCTGGGGATGTAGGGTGGATTGGCTGTTACTACGTCGAAGGGGGGTTTGAGTAGTCGCTCCAGGTGTGGATCAGAGATGTCTCCCAAAAGTGGCGTGAATATATTTCGGAGATGAGAGGATGGGTGTGTTGTGACGAAGTTGCATCGTGAGGCATTATCGCTTGCGAGGCGAATTGCGTCTGGAGAGATGTCCACACCGAGTGCACGGGTGCTGCCTTGCGGCCAGAGGTGACATAATAGGAGGGGTATGCAACCAGAGCCAGTGCATAAGTCGAGAACGTTGACTGGACGGGTGTGCGTGGGAGAGAGACGTGATGCGAGTTGAAAGGTCCAATCTTCTGTCTCTGGGCGGGGTATGAGGGTTGGGGTTCGAGTCAGCAGATCGAGGGGCCCAAATGGTGTTGTTCCTGAGTCAAGAGTGTGGGGTCAGGCGGTGATGTGGACTGTCGAGCTGTAGCCGAGTGTAACGTGGATACATACCAAGAATGTACTGGAGTGGTTCACCCCGAATTCGTCTGTCAATCATGTCTCGGAGAGTTCGAGGAGTGGGGGCCGTGTGTCTCATCCATTTGAATTCTTGCTGGGCTGACTCTCGCCCGAGACACCGGACGAGTTCTGAAAGTCGTGTTGAACCACGTGGCATCGAGCAAAGGTATAATCGGAATTCGGAAATGGGTCAGCAGAAGGGGATGCCTGATCAGGTAATATATCGGTGAACTTGCCGAAGTGCCGGTTGTATAATAATAACTCTAACAGGGATTAGCGGAATATGAAACTGAATATTGAGATATTATATAATAAAATAACAGAGGGAGGAGTGATGTAAAAGTAACAGAGCCTTTGGTCGTCGCTTGGTCGTCGCTTTCCCTGGCCGACTGACCGCAGACGAAGACAAGACCGAATCTAATTCTCGGCCAGACCGGATATTCGCCACAGATGTCCCTGCAAATACAAAATTCATCTCTTCCGCTATCTTCTCGCCCAGACAATCCATCGCCAGCAGAACAGCCATCACACCCCGGCATATCCTCCGCAGTGTCTACCTCGTATGTCAATCCCCAGCACATGAGTCAGGAACAGCAAGCAGGACCATCCTCCATCTCCGCCCAGCAAAAACGGAAACCGTCCTCTTCTGCAAAACGAAGGCGCGCTACCTCACCCGACGAGAGCGGAGACTCATCTTCACAAGCGCCCCGCAAGAACAGAGACGGTCCAAAGAAAAAGAAGGCAAACCGCGCCTGTGCCCACTGCCAAAAGGCTCACCTCACCTGCGACGATTGTTCGTGTCTCCTTCCCCCACACCGATCTTGTCACTTACCCCACATTCCCTTAGCTCGACCCTGTCAGCGTTGCATAAAGCGCGGTATGGCAGGTAGTTGTGTAGAGGGTCATCGCAAGAAGGCGAAATATCTCCTCAACGATGATGAGCTCGGTCCGTTCTTCTCACTTCCCTCCAATCATCTCTCTGATCACGTGCACCCACCAGAGCAACTGAAGAGAAAGTCTACTGGGACCGAAAAGAGCAGAGATCACCCACCTCCACCGATACCCACATGTGATTTATCCCTTCCGTCTCCTCGACTCAGCTAACCATGCACGTATTCGCAGCGGAACCATTTACAACGAACGACCCTCTCTTCAATATATCGTTCGACCCAAATTTTCCCTTCGGTTCAGAGGCTGCAAACTTGGAATATTCTATCCTCTCAGCGATCTTGGGCAACCCGAGTCCTCCTGATTCTGCTTCAGTCACAGCACCGTCGCCACCACAGCCCCAGTTACCACACGCGTTGCCAAATTCAGCATGGTCTCCAGAGCCATTACACGCTCAGCCCCATTACGCTCAAAGTGCACCGGGCTCAACAAACACCTATGGATTTACGGAACCAACACAACTGCCCATCCCTCCATCAGAACAAGCTCTTGCTCAGACACAGTCCCCCACGACTGCTTTCATCTCCAGTTATTCTCCCACGCAGTTTGCGCGTCATTCACAGGACCAAACAACCGACTTGCAATATCCACCCTCATATCCGCAAAGCCAACCACCTCACGCTGCACCACCGTCCATACCGCCGCGTTATTCCCGCGAATCGACTGCTGCTATCCCAATGGGCGTGGTTCGTGTACCCTCGAAAGAGGCTGGTCCTCATCCACTCGGCCCTTCGTCGCATCCATCACCGACATCCACCAGCTCAACACATCCGAGTAGCTTCGACCACAATTCCGTCCGTTTTTTTTGTTTTTAGACGCATATATGCGTGCTCAACGTTTCTGCAGGCGATCCATGTTACTTCACCCTACGACTATACCGAAGGTTATCACTTCCTCATGAAGCACCTTCCAACTCGGTGCGTACATTTTTGCGCTCAGAAGTGTCACATGCGGGACCTTCGTGGGTCACATCCTAATGCTCGATCTTGGATTCTTTCCATGGTACGTCTCAACGGCTGATAGCTTCGAGAAAAACGACATATTGCGTATCGTCCGAGCACTTGCTATCTTTCGGCCTTCTCTCATCGCGCTACAAATGCCGATGACGGAGGAAGACGAGGTCTTCGTGGAAAAGTGCTTTCAAAGATCGTTACTGGTGAGGTCCTTCCCGGTCACATGGGCGCCTTTGATTGAGCGCAACATTTGTAGGAACTCGAAAAGCTCATTTCCTATAGCGGGACACCAACTGTCGTATGGCGAAGAACTGGCGAGATTTGTCTGGTCGCTCCCGAATTCTGCATGCTCACGGAATGGCCGATGGACGAACTCGTCGGGAAGCGAAAATACATCTATGAAGTAATTCTGCCTTATTTGCTCACTTGCACAATTCGCTTACGTGCACAGCTCTTCGAGGACCAATCCGTCGTCGAGTACTGGGAAAACTTTGCTTCGCATGCATTCGAGAACACGACAAAGTCCGTGTACTCGCATTGTGTGCTACTCAAACCCTCTGGTGCACCACTACCCTCGACGTTCTGCTTCTCGATACGGCGTGATATCTTTGACCTGCCGAGTATCGTCATCGGTACGTCACCCTCTTCCCTCGTTGATTGTCCGACTGACAGCCGTGCTCCAAGGTCAATGGCTACCACTGCTATAGCCCATGGCGAAATCCTCGCTTTCCTTAAACATCCTCATATCTTCGTTATTTCATTTGTGCTGTCTATCTATAATTTCGTATGTCAATCTTCTATTTTCTCGCTTATATTCACCCCCACCCTATGGTGGTTTTCCTGGCTTGTTTCACGGTAAACGGTCCGCTTTTCCTCACGCCCCACCCCAGCACTCCACGGGTCTGTATGCTACGAACTCGCTTTTCTCCGTTGCTCCATGACGTCGTTCCTCCTACCCAATTCGCTCGTACACGTGCCGACGCGTCGTATTTCCTTCCGGACGACGCTCCACCCCACGCCCCACTTGTCCACGTCATCCGCCTCGCTCACTGGTCCCTTCGAACCTTGATTTCATGCACAACGCTTTTCCCATTGACACTCTCATTCACATTCTATTTCACTTACTTACTGCTCACGCACACTTGTCGCGTTGTATGTATCCTTTTATATTACCTATTCATTGAATTGAATCATTTTGTTCTTCATCTTCATCCTTGTCCCCTGCTCGGACATGTCCTGTCATTTGCGTTTCGTTCTTTTTATGCTTTTGCTTGCTTTAAATTTATAGTGTAGAAGGAAGGAAAGGATGGTTCTGAGGATGTATACAAACGATGGTGTGCAATGCCTATTTCTGATAATCTCGCTCGATGGACGATGAGTGATTTCGATCGCGAGTTCGTTTTATCGTTTGCCAGCCGGTGTAGGGTACGAGTGGAAAGGGAATAGAAGGGGCGCAATAGACAACAAGTCTCTAAGTACATACGAATCGCACAAGTCCGATCGCGATACCGCGAGTAAGAAAAGATGACACCAAATCGATCGAGAAAAGAAAGAAAGAAACCAATCCAAATCCAAGAACGATCCACGATCCTCCAAACCACCTCATATCCTATCTCGACATGGGATAAACGCCTCCAAGGGTCTTACACCGCATCCTGCACCGTCGCATACTCACTCTCCACACCCGGTTCCATCAACGCCGCATGGGAGAGTATCAAACAGGACGATGCGCCGACGAGCCAGAAAAAGGTCATGAAAGGTGAGGCGAAGTAGAGCATGGGTAGACCGATGACGAAGAGACCGGTGTAGAGGTTTGTTTGGGTGATTGTTGTGGAGCCTATTTGGATGGCTTCTGAGCCTGCGTGTCGGGGGCGTGGGGGTTAGGTTGGGGGTTAGGGCGAGGTGGGGCGGAGTAAGTCAGCATCAGAAGGACAGAGAGAGGCGGGTGGTGCTCACCGAATTTGTTGATGGCAATGAAGCCTCCGACGAGGAAGCCAAGCGAGATGAGGAGCCAAGGATTTGTGATCCTGTCCGCATACGATCGTCAGCTCACGTTCTCCCTTCTGGACAAGTCGGCTTCCCGCCCGGAGAGCCACTCACACTGCATATACTGCCAATGTCAATACGATCACCGTATAGTTGCCCGAAAAGTAGCGTGTGTTGTAGGTTATCCGCTAGAGAACCGCAATGGACGAGTATCAGTTCCCACTGACGAAAGCACGCCATGACACCCGTGTCGAGTCGGGTACGTACCGAGACTGCCTGAGTCGTGTCGGCTGGTCTTGAAACACGGTGAAAGTCAAAGAACTCGGTCGATGATCTGAGAGCACTCAAACGTGTCTCCTACAAACCCCACAAAAGCCAAAACATTCACTCTTCTATCAACATCCAGTGGCCAACTCGGTATGACGCACCCTGAGATTCTTCAACGTTTCCGTTACTCGCAAAAGAGCGTCCATTGTCGATGTTGTGGATGTGAAGGCTTGGAATTTGAGGGTGGGCTTAGATGGTCGTTCGTACTGCGGGGGTTCGTCGTTGAAGATGGAGAGGATTTATTGATTTGGATGTCGCTGCGCCGGTGGTTGTTGCTGCGATTTCCTTGAGCAGTGCAAAGCGAGGACAAACACGTCGACGACGATCCAATCGGACGCCGGATTTGGGGGTTAGGGGGGCATTGAATGTATGGTCAATCACCACTTGCGCTCTTGCGTCGAACAAGTGATAGGTATAGAATTACGGATGAAACGAGAAAAAAGAAGACTAGTCAAATGCCTACTTGTCATTTCCAAGACGCGCTCGTTTATCCTCAAATTCTCCCTATCACACCCTTGTGTCAGACTTTAGTGATTCATCCGCACTGCGCAAGTTTAAAATGTGCTGCTCATGGTGATGATCCTGCTCTTCACTCGGTGACTGACTCTCCAGAGGGTATCATCGCTGTGGTGATGGATTACGTCTAGGGTGTTCACTTGGAGCCGGAACAACACCTTTCGAAAGGTGGTATACCCGCTGTTCACTCTGAACCCACAGCTGACAATAAGATTACGGTCGAGCTGCGCGATAGAGGTGACAGTATGGACGCCTATCCACGATGGAAGTGATCCCGAAGTGGATGGATACGTCAGGATATCCTGGATAGAGGGCAACCCCTTAAGAAAGTGGTCCCACAGCAATGGCGCTGGAAAGTAAACGTTCATGACTTCCTCTTGGCCCGGTCAATTTGAGTCTGGAGAACGGACACAGCGGTAAAGGCAGCGCAAGTGACTGTCCACCTCTGTCGCATCTCGCATTGAAGGATCGTCGTAGACCAGCACAGACAACAGCACCGAGATAGCGGGGGGTTACCTCTTCGACACGTTTCAGAAAGGCGCGTGTTTCAGTTCTGGGTACATGGAGAGCGCGAGGGCTTATAGCCCTGTATCTGATGGGCAGAGGGGAATCTGTTGGCAAAGAGTGAGTGTAGTATGCTCAAGTAATTTGTAAAGCCATGAGTGGGATGGCCGAACCCTGGATACATGTCAACACAAGTTAGAAATTATTCTGAGTCGCCAAAAAAACAGAACGTAAGTCGGATGGCACTTCAAAGTTGCGAAGAGTTTGATACAGTACGTCCACAAGGGAAGTGAGAGGGGTTATTACCTTTACTAATACGGTACCCGGTCCAGTTGAGTCCCGAGCCAGTGCCACAACGTCTCTGCCACACAACCCACCGCGACACCATGATCCGTCGTCCACCAACGATGATCCCCATGTCCGATTCAGACATCCAAGACATCCGCACCCTCGTCGCATCCCAAAAAGCAACCTATGACCAACGTCAAAGACTTCTCCTTCAAATGAAAGCGCTCGGGGAACGTCCCCCGCTTGGAGAGGGCGAGGTGGACAGCGATCCGGCTTCGGCGGCGTTGTTGAAACGGATCGTGGAGAAGATGAGGGAGAAGGAGGAGAGGCAGAAGCGGTTGGGGATTCAGCCGGGGAAGAGTTCGTCATGAGTTGAAGTGTGACCTGGTAAGTACGTGGTGTCATTCGTGTCCAGGAAGGAACGGGAGGAGGGAATGACGGCTGAGGATTTAGCAGGACAAGAGCTTGCTTCCAGTGTCACGGTTTGACTCTTACCTTTCCGCCACGATGTGCAGAGTCCTTGGCGGAGTGCTCGTCGCTGGTGCACATCCCAGCCAGGTCGGGGTAAACAAGTACTACTAGGTGATAGTCGAGATGGACGAGAGGACTGGATTAAAATGCACTACCAACAGTAACAGCAGAAAGATACGAATACGAGTCCTGACGTAGATTCCAATGACCAATCAATCATTTTCGATGCATCCAGTAGCGAGCAAATGACAGAAACACGACCATATCCTTTGTCGAGTGAAGCAGACTCCAGCGCCAGCTTGATGACGACCTGCGTCAGAGAACTCAGGCATTCCCCTCATCCTCAGACACCGTGGAACAGTTTCCGGAAACCTACCAACGCAAACGCACTTCAGCATTCACTCACCAAACACCGAAAAACGATCACTCACCCTCTAAATCCCGTCGATCACACATCGACGCCAAATCCACCCTCTGGAGATACAAACACGTCGTCTTCAAACTGTCCCACAGCGTCGACGACATCACACCCCGTCCGTCGTTCATCCCCGTCCCATCTTCAATCCCATCACTCTCTTGAAGGACGAGCGCATCGATGATGTGTGATGCCGCTTCATCGTATTGCTGTACCCAGGCGTAGGGATGAGCTCGTTTGCGTGGAGGGATCCAGAATGTATCGTTAACTTACCCGGAGATTGATGCAGGAGATACCTAGATTGTACCTACGCGAGAGAACGGATCCATCAACGACCCCTCCCAACAGGAAACGCAAAATCCTGCTCACCTT
Organism: Chalciporus aff. trinitensis; assembly: GCA_038089015.1. Lineage (NCBI taxonomy): Eukaryota > Fungi > Basidiomycota > Agaricomycetes > Boletales > Boletaceae > Chalciporus > Chalciporus aff. trinitensis. The sequence continues at coordinate 11,325 of JBBPJZ010000229.1, forward strand.
GCACGAATATACGCTGGATTCAAATCTAACGCCCGATGATAATACTCGAGTGCCTCCGCAGCCCGCCCATGATTCGCCATCGTCGCTCCAACGCGGTTATACAACAACCAATCCTAAACGTTGCGTTTGGTGAATAATAATCATTAAGGGTTGGTTCTCCATGCGGAAGCGCAGCATCAACTCACCTCGGGGCGAACCGCCAACGCGGTAAGGAAACAATCCACCGCTTTTGCGTAATCCTAACAGCAGGGACATCGATGAAACAGCGGTGATGAACACAGGTATGAAAAAAATGATCCAGACGAAACGGCACGGTGTAAAAACGTGAATTCGAAACGCGGAAACAGAAAATGAAAACGATAAAGGAACAACGGATCAGAAAAAAAAGGGCACACCGGGCAAAAAAAGGAAAAGGGGAGCAAGGGGGAAAGGAGGGCGTACCTCAGTCAAAGTTAACAACACCGCCAATGCGACCTGCACATCAGCATCCACATCGCCGGTCTGATCGGGACTCCTCGCCATATTGATCAGCACGTCTGTCAAGCTCGCAAAATCACCTCGTGCGTTCTTCTCAAGGCCCGTGTGAGACACCACCTCTGTGTATCTCGGATTCCGCAGCGCCCATGACCGAATAGCGTCATAAGCCCCCAATCGGTTCCCTTCGTTAGTGTAAGAGACGGAGAGGGCGAGCCATGCGGGTAAGAGGGAAGGTTCCAGGTCGACGGAGCGCTGGAGTGCCTGAATAGCCTTGGCTTCACGTTCATTTTCTTGCTGTTTCACACCAAGTTCGTACCACGCGGTCGCATTCGTCGGATCTCGCTGCACAGCAGCTTCCAACTCCAGAACACTCTGCCATAAAAACAAACAAACAAACAAATCATCGTCAGCCACGTCACGCAACGTCCCTTTTCGTAAAGCCCTCTCCAATCCATTGGAATGGAATGAAGCGCAACGAAACGAAGGAGGGGTTGTACGTACCTCGAATACCCGTTGAGAAGGGGTCATGTGTAATACGTGATGGTGTGTTCGTGACGAGTCCCCTAGAAGATAAGGGTTGTTCGTTTGGAACTGGTAATTCGGGATTTGCTTGACCCCCATCGTGGTCGCCTCAAAGGCATCCCAATCGCGCTGCATCTCGTGCCACGAGCTCCCTTGACCAGCAGACCTCGTGTGCGTAGCTGGACCCGTATGATGTGAATTCCAATAATCGGTAAACTCTGCGTTTTCCTGACGGAAATACGCCTCGTGGGGATCTTTCGCTTGCTGCACATAAGCCGCGTTCAATTCTTCAGAACCTCGATAATGCTGTGAAGCGGATGGTCCGTCCAGTCCGACAGTCCAGGGGCTGCCTGGCCCCACCACGGGGGCCACATCCACAGCACGCCCTTTGCCTTTCACATCGACGAACGGTGTGGCAGATGTAGATGCAGATTCCTTGGACACGATGTTGTCTTGATCTACTACCACTTCACCGTCCCGCAGCTGCCGCATGAGATTCATAAATTCGCTCTTCTGGAATTTAGGGTTCTGCTCATGTTTGACGGAATCGATCACCTGTGCTGCCAACCTGGCCATTTCATCTGTAGGAACGGCAGCCGATGCAGGCTTATGAACGTCCTGGGGGACTTGTTCCGGCAGTGCTGACGAGTTGAGTAGGGATTCTTGAGATTGGAACTCGGCGTCCCATGACGCGTCTACCCGGGGATTCACAGTAAGCTTTTCCTCGGTCAGATTGAGTGAATGGACAATGAAGGACTCACGGTCTGTCTGTACCATGTGCCTCTGAACCGGTACGCCCATCGTACTTGTCATACCCGGCATCGCATTCACGCCCATCCGATACCCCGCATACGCCGGTCCCGGGCTCCATGGTACCCCGCCTCCTATAAGCGAAACAAAATGGGGAATCAGCATTAGAATGAGTCGGTGCATTCGCTTAACATCGACTGGGCGGTCCCCAAAGAATGGAGCAGGACGAGAGAGTACAAATGGAAGAAGCACGAAGAACGATCATCAAGAAATCAAAAAAATACCCACGTTGAACACCCATTCCACTCATGGGAGACGTCGGACTCTGCACCATATCCTGTTTCCCTTCCACTCCTACACTCGCACCTGAACGCTGATGTTGATGAACGAGAAAATCGCTCGCCCATCCTGCGTTCACTTCACCCATTCCCATCTGCGAGAAGCTAGCACTGGCACTGCTGGGTCCAGAAAGCGGTAACGCCTCTCGAAGCCCAGTCACATCAAACGGTCGTACCATCTGCGCCGCAGACATAGGCATCGACATCTGAAGTGGGGGAGGTACGGATGCCGATGAAGAACCAGCACCCACGCCAAAGAACCGTGCTGCATCTTGTTGAAGCTCGGTTGTGAGAGGGGTAGGTTGGGAATGAGAGCGGAAGCTCTGGACCTGCAAGTTGCAATGAGTGTCGGGGTCACATGCCCCCACCCCCTAGCGTCCAACGTGCGTGCAGTCGGCACAACGGCGGAATGGAATGGAGTGGAGGATAGGGAACACCGAATAGAGATAGAAACGAAACAAACTGAGTACGTACCTCACTTCCCCGAGCCGGACCCACGAAATCCTATACCCCAACACCCCTTACTCAGCCAGACGACTCGTAAAGGACCAATCCAAACCGACCAACTTACCTGCTGAACACCCCGATCCTGATCAAACCGTTTCGACAAATTCTGTAACGGATTCGACGGTCCACATTCCGCCCCACCGCCGACTAACATTGAGAGAGACATCCTTTACGTTGTTTCGATGTCTTGGTCAAGTTTCGAGGTTTATTATTCAATCTTCAACGGAGGAGTTTGACTGCGATGACCTGTGAGTCTGTGAGTCTGTGATCGTATGACCGTCGAACGGAAGAGTACGGAGTGAGAAGAATTCGAAGTGGTTACACGACTGCACTTGGACTTGCACACGACTCAAGGCGCCCCCCATTACACTTTGCCGAATGCCGACTCGGGCTGCTCTCACATGATTACGCTACTTTCACACGGTCTCGATTAGAGGGAGGGGTTTTAGTAAGATTAGGAAACAAAAGTACTAAGCTATAAGTACTGGACCCTGGAACAATGGACCAGCTGGAATGAATTCCTCGATGGAATTGAAAGAATACATCAGGATGTACCCTCCCCAAAAAAAAGACAATAAGTGAGGCATGGATCCATCTTCGCCACCAACAAAAAACTGGACACCATTCACGTTTGGTGTAGGTAAACGATACAAAGAACAAAGGAACATCTTACATTCCTGGCTATTGAGCCCACGAAAAAAAAAACACCTCTGTCAAGGTAGGAAAAAAAGTGGTGGGTGGAGAGTGAAACTAAAAAACAAGTTCAAGGCGAACGTAAATGGAAAGGGCGAGCAAAGTGGAACAAGAAAGGAGAGAAACGGAAAGAAAGAGATATGAACCTCGATGTGAAAAACGTGGATGAAACCATCTAAGCGTCCCGTTCGTCCGTCAAGTCAACGTCGCGTTATCACATCTATGTGTCATGTCCAATCACCCCGCCTCTTCTCATTGATCAACTCAGCGGTGGGGTCGTAATCTTCGTGCTAGGTCCAGGTTGGTTATCCGGCGTTGATGGCGGTGCATTCACGCTCGCGTTCGTCGAAAGCCCCTGTGCCACCCCCTGTGATGGACCTGGCGTGACCGGAACTTGAGCTGGTGCCACCTGCCCTTGTGTTGCCTGCGATTGGGCCTGGGCCTGGGCTTGTGCTTGTTGAATGGCCTCGACCGCCTGTCTACACTCAGCGCCACCTTCCGAACGCACTGCAACACGCTACAAGTTAGCACATGATCTCATACAACCAACCACGCGTGCGCGGTCCAGTTTCCACTCACGATGTCGCTGTCATGAAAGATAAATTAGTTCCCAATCGCGGACACGAACGAGAAGCACTTCATGATGATCACTTACGTTGAGCGCATCCAAACGACTGAACGTCTTTCTACATCCTTGGCAAATGTTCGATTGTGACCGAGTGGCGTGTAAGGCCTGGTGTCGTCTATACAGCACGATCGAGACGATCAGCAAATCATTCCCATCCGTCACCGAACCGTTGCACGGAGTCATCACAACCCGATAACAACCCCCGTTGACCGAACTAGCCCAACGACTCACTTGCAATCATGCTGCCTCGCAAACCCCTTCTTACAATCCGGATACTCACACACATACGGACGCTCCTCGGTATGCGATCGTAAATGACCTAACACAGCACAGCACATCTCATCATCAACCACAACCGATCGGAAAAAAAAAACCAATTCGAGACATACCTCTCAAATTAAACCGCCTCGTAAACGTACTTCCACACCCCGGAACAGGACATATGAAATGTGCCTCATTCCGCCTCCTGCTCGCGCTCGCCGCTTGTGTCGCCGACGTCGTTACTTGCTTTTTCTCCACTTGAAGTATAGGGGGTAGACGTGGTACCCCGCTCGGAGCGGGATAATGTCCCGATCCATCCGCAGGGGGCGCAGAAGACGACGCCAACGCTTGGTTATACAACTCTGCCGCCGTAGGCGTATAATACGCTTCCTGCTTCACTTCTTGAACCGGTGGTGGTGCACCTTGCGTCATGGGCGGTAACGGTGGAGCAGTCGTCGTCGGGATCGGGTAGGGCGATGGGTGAGTGGAATGGCGAAATGGAGAGTTGCTGTGACTGCGTCTATAAGCATGTCCTGGTGGATAATGGGCGTGTTGTTCGGTGGGATCGTTGGGACCAGCGCCGGGAGGGAAGGAGGGTTGAGCGTGGGCGTGTGGAGGGGACTGCGGCATGTTTGGGACGTGAGGGGAGTAGGATAGATGGTCGGCGTCGTCGTGATGGTTATAGGAATGAAACTCGTGGCTGACGGCAGGGTCGATGGCAGGCTGGCGTTGCTGTGTCTGTGAGATTGGATTTTGCCACTGAACCCGTGTTGTCGACGCAGGATCAAGGTCCATGGTATTGGGTGGGCCCTTTTTATTATTTAGGCGAGGGAAAAGGGAGAGCTTCTTTTTGATGTGAAGTAAAACAGGGCTAAGAAAGTTAATGAGCGTTCTGCAGAGAAACTCCCGGGCCTTTTTCAGCACACGATGGAAATTGCTGACTCGGAAAGACGCGCTGGCGCTATTTGAGCTCTGTGGAAGATACACAGCCTGGGTGAATTCTGAATTCGTACGGGGTAGATGAACAACCGGACCCACACACACAGACTCTCTCTCTCTAGGCTAGCTCAGGCTGAGCTGACGATCTTTCCTCGTCACTGACCCGGACGGCGAGCAGGGTTTCATCCGACCGACGTGGCTGTGTCTCCATTTAGGATGCAGCGCCGCAGCACCGCCCCACCTCCTATTTTTGGAAATCCTGCTAAACCACCGAATGCTGTGTCACATAAACATGATTCAGCAGCAGCGCCACTTACCCCGATGACGATGGGTACACATTCAATACATTCACTAGTACTAGTATGCTACAGTAGTACATCCCATGATCCGAAGTGAACTCTAGTACCCAGCCTAGCTACTACCCGGTCCTTCGAAAATATGAGCATCCAACAACCGACGTCGGCGCATCAACTCCGTCTCCGTAATCCTCTGTCCAGTCTTCCCATTCCCCCCTCTCGGCGTACCAGTCGCACTCTCCCGCTCCCTGTGTCCACCACCATGATCCCCCTGCTCACTCAGCAACGCAGGCAACGAACCTGCCGCCTGTTTCATGTGCGCCACATCACCCCGGTCATCTGAGTTTCTCCGGCTCGGCGATACTACCGTGCCGCTCCCAAGTCGTTTCCGTGCAACGAACGTGATTCCCGAGTCGTCCGTCTCTGTCTCAGACGTGAACGGACTGGGATCAATGTGCCCGTTCCCATTCCCACTGCCGTCCCCATCCGGCGCTTCCTTCTCGCTCGGCGTAGCGTGAGTAGCTCGTTTCGCAGGGGAGCGCGCGATAGACTGCGGAGAGTTTCTCCTACTCTCAACACGTTTCTTCGTCCCCTTCGTATCCACAGCATCAACGAGCTTACTCGCTCGCTCCTCCTTCCCGGAGTGCCTGACGAACGCATCCTCGATCCATACAGCGAGGTCGTCCACAACAGCATTGGCTTCGCTCATCAATGACATCATCTGCAGGTACCCATGACTCCAATCGGAGAACAGCACCATCTGCACCCAGTCATCCTCGGTCTCACGAGCGAGTTGATCCCGTTCAGCGATCATTCGAACCACGTCCTTATCAGAGACGTCGTCCACTTCGGCATTCGTCATCCGCAGACCTTCGCCAAATTTAGCACTCTTGCCCGCGAGTGCAAGGTCAAGCTCTGCTTTGCGTGCTCGCTTGGCCTCACGGACACGTCCCGCAAAAATGACCGTGTCGTCCACAAATGGGTCCTTCTCTCCACACTGCATCAACAGGGGTGGGAAGTGCGCCAACAACGATGATGGCGTCAGGATTGGAGAGATGAAGTAATCGGTTGCGAAATCGGGGTTTCGGTGTGGCCCAATGTACAAAATAGCCATCGCTCGCATCTAACCAAGTTGTGTAAGTACAACTCACGGACTCGAATCGTCTACTCACCATGCTAGGGGATATGATACGGTCCTGGAAGTAACCAGTCCGACTCGTCATCGTAAGTCGGGTCCCGATGGGTTCACGATCCTTTCCCTTACCCTTGCCGTCATGAACACCAGTGACAAGCGTGGTAGCCTTGAGGTTCGCTTGAGTGACAGCCGCTGAGAGCTGCTCTTGTTGCTTCTCAAGAACCCGGTGGAGACAAGGGCCATCCGTATCCGAGGAGGCTTCCTTGTACACGAACCGGACACGTTCCTCGATAGGGCGATCTTCCTCTCTGATTGGCCTTGTCTCCTTATCACCTTCCTCACTCTCCGAGTCCGCCCAAGCCTCATCATCGTAACCGGACGGCGTTCTTTCGAAAGACCTGACGGATGACTTGCGCTTCATAGCCGATGAGGGGTGGTGTTGGATGGGAGGAATGACAGGGGTCTCCCCTGCCAAGTCACGCAGCGCGTCTTTCCAGCTCTTGGGTCTCCGCAAACGCCGTTTGGCTCGTGCGCGTTGATCACCGACCATGCTCAGTGGGCTGATATGTTGCAAATGATTCTTTTGTGATGCCAGCTCTCGCAGACCTGGAAGATCACCCGTCGACTGCTCCGTTCGCAGAACTCGAAGATTATCTGGGGACATCCATGACGTAAAGTTGAAATCCAACGCGGCATAGTTGAGCACGAGAGATAGCGGTGTTGGAAGCCTCGGCTCTTCGATAGGCAGCGCAGCATTGTATTGCAAGATCTTGACCATAACGCCGACGACGAGTGTCGCGCCGCTGTTGGACGTAAAGCACGTGTATTAGTAGGTTAGTTGAGAGCTGTGTAAAGTATTCAAGGCTTACGCCGAATCCCCGGACATGATCACATTCAGTTTCTTGCCGGACATGCCAATGCATCTGCCGGATGTTTCCGCAAGAAGTCGATAAAGATCGAAGCATTCGTCTATAGCGAACGGGTAAGGATCTAAAGAAGAGAACCATGGGTTATTAGTATGAGATGACGTTGGCGGCAAGTCAACTTACATTCAGGGGCCTTTCCATAGTCGACAGCAAGCACAGGTTTACCGGTTTTTAAAGCCCAAATGCGCAGCCGTTCATCATGATGCTCCGGAGACATCGCCACAAACCCGCCACCAGGGAAGTCGAGGATGAGATCCGTAGTACCACGGAGGTGAGGCGCAGGTGGCGCAAAGTAAATGTGAACTGTGATTGGACGATCGTATGTTGACATGGAAGGACGCGGGAGAAGAATCTTGCGGTGAAGTGACATGTTTGGGCTACATGTCAAGAATCGAAGCTAACGAGAGAGGTCAGTATCCCGTCAGGGGTTCCTCGGGCGGAAATATGGTTACATATGGATTAGCAGTCTTTCCCCAGGTCGTTCGGAACATCTCGATGGTGGGCACAGCCCTGAAGCGCCGCAACTAATACATATCAAGATGAGTTAAGCGATCGAAGGTGGGTTGTAGACAAGTGAACATGCCTTTTCGTCTGCTTCGTTTGCGTAAATGATGTAGTATATGGAGAATAATATTGAACAGATGTCTTTGAGCCATTTAGGACGAATGGACATGGCAGTCGCGAAGCCTGCATCTAGGCCCGTGGCTATCCATGTGGCACGGTAATAGGATGGAGAATACTAAGCCGCGATTAGGAAACGTGACGACACTAGTTAGGAGTGGCTAGACTCACCAGCTGGGCGAGAGGTTCGGGTGCTAGGGAGAAGAGAGGAGTATGTAACACTTCCTATCACGAATCTAGAAACGTTAGCGTACCTCCCAGACCCAAGATCTTGTCTAGATTCTTGAGGGCGTAAACGGTGGTGAGTGTGCTAACTATGATTTGCCAGGGAGAGAAACGTTCTATACACAAGTGGGTGAGAAGAGGGCGATGCAAGAGTGAGTGTGACGACTCACGGAGCTTCTTGTTTAGTTTCCTTAGCCACAAGAAACGTGGAGCGGCAGGATTTCCGCTTACGAGTCTCCAAACCCAGAACGCGATGACCAGAAAGACCTGTAGGGGTGTGTGATGGAGACACAAGTTGTGAGTATGGTACATACCTGGGTTCTCTTCCAGGACGGAGAGGGTCTACCTACGATGTGGTCGATCATGATACTAGGCTAAGGAGCAGAATGGGATAGTCATCTTTGGGTTGCATCTGTCTATTATATCCAGCTCGCTTTAGCGTGTTTGCATGTGATTTTCCATACATACCCACTTTCCTTTTTTGGATGGCTCTGGTATAGATAACCACGTGGCGATGACTCTTTGTATCGCAGACAATAACTATGGACGATCTCAAATCATTCAGAACAGAAAATGACAAGATCGAAATCGTGAACCAACTCTTACTACCACACACAATCGAGTACATCGATATACAACAAGTAGAACAAGCTCACGATGCGATCAAGTCAATGAAGGTACAGTTTGAAACATTTTGGAATTATATTGAACTTGGCGTTGCGAACGCGACCACCTCCACAGATCCGCGGCGCCCCCGCTATCGCGTCACTCGCGGCACTGTCTGTCGCGACGACATTGTCCAGGGCTATCAAGGCTAGCCCACGTCCAGATTTCCTGACTTCCCCCGCAAAATTGAAGGCATATGTTGGGCCGATGCTTGATTACCTTTACACTGCTCGTCCCACTGCCGTCAACTTAGGTGCAGCAACGAGACGCCTTTCCAAATTCCTCGATGACGCCATCGAAAAACAATCAGGGGCAGACGCGGATGCAGCAGTATCCATCATCCAAGCACTCATTGATGAGGCGAGGTTCATCGCCGGTGAAGACAAGGCTCAGAACTTGGCCATGTCGAAATTAGGTGGAGATTGGTTGCATGCACGCGTCGGAGGATCGGGCAAGTACCTCAACGTCCTCACTGTCTGCAACACCGGTTCTCTTGCGACATCAGTGCGATTCTTGATCATCTTTGTCTGTGCGCGTTCTGATGTTGATGTAGGGCTATGGAACTGCACTTGGATTCATCACGTATTTACACGAACAGAACCTCCTTCAGCGGGCGTATTACACTCAAACTGCCCCATACCACCAAGGATCTAGGTGAGTCTCGCCCATCACACCATTCCCCTCCACTGACACGTCTCGTACGCGTAGATTAACCGCGTTGGAGCTTCACTCTCTCGGCGTTCCATCCACGATGATATGCGATACCATGGTCGGCTCTCTCTTCCAACACAAGCCCATCCACGCAGTCGGTACGCATCATTTTATCTCGATCTACCTGATTACAGTTCACCGGCTGATGCATTCTAGTCGTGGGTGCCGATCGCATCGCAAAGAACGGAGACACCGCGAACAAGGTTCGTCCCCCCATCGCCCCAACCCTCTTCACTGATCTCATCTCGAACACGCACGGCAGATCGGAACCTACAATGCAGCTGTGCTCGCTGCGCGACACAATATCCCCTTTATCGTTGTCGCACCAACAAGCACCGTCGATCTCAACATCGACAATGGCACCAGGTAAGTTCTCCCACCACCAACCCCAACTCCCCACTCACCCCCACTCAGCATTCCAATCGAACAACGTCCTGGGCTCGAAGCCTGCCTCGTTCGCGGTGCTCTTCACCCACCCACCTTCGACGTTTCAGGCAACAAAATCCAAGCTCAAATCATGCTCACACCCGCTGCTGTACCTGAATCGGAAGGTGGAGTGTATAATCCGAGTTTTGATGTTACCCCGGCGGAATTAATCATGGCGATTGTGACGGAGAAATACGTTGCAGTGAAGAAGGGGGGTGATAGGACGTTTGATTTGGCGAAGGAGGTTGAGGTTGCATGAGTGCAACCTAGGACTGTGAGGAGAGTCACCATGACTGTCATTTGTAATGGGAGAAAGGTGCTTGGATACCGAGATTGATCAAATACAAAGAGAGAATAGACAAATATTGCGCATATATGCCATACCTTGACGAATAGAAACTAAAAACCAAGAAATCAAATCAAACCAAACCAAACGAAAAACGCTCCGATGCTCCTCGCAACCCCCATCCCCGGCCTTAGATCTTCATCACAGACATCCTCCTCGCCCGAATCGTCTTCCTCCTCCTCAGCACCGGTATCCCAGACCCAGACCCAAATCCAGACCCCTTCACCGGACTCCCATCCGCACTCGTACTCTCACTCTCACTCCCGCTCGTCGTCGACCCTCGCCACTGTGGTGATCGTGACTGCGATCGTGACTGTGAACGACCCCTCAGCCCTCGCAACCGATCCACAAGCCGCTCAGGCGACCCAGATCCAATACTCCCAGATGAGAATGAAAGCCTACGAAGATGTTTGGCAAGCACTGGGAGCATACTTCGTCCACCCGACGCTTTGCCCGTCGTTGGTGGGGTTGGTGGGGTTGGGGGTGTAGGGGGTGTTAGCGGTGTCGTGGGTGTATCAGGCGCACTGGCAGGTGTATCACTCGCGCTCGAGGTCGAAGTGATAGAGGAAGATGTAAACAACGAATCTTTGGACTCTCCCAGTGGGATCGTGTGCGGTTCTTCGTCGTGATCGGATGTAGAAGTCGAGGTGGACATAGAGCCACATGCAGAAACGCATAGTGAAGCTGAGGAGATGGAGGCGTCGAGGTGGTCGAGGAAACACGTGTGTGGACAGGGATTGCAGGCGTTCGCATCGAGTGGGGTGGACTCCAGGGGGGTGTTTGTGGGCGAGAAATAGGTCTCCGTAGGCGTCACGAGTGTATCGCTGAACGGTGTCCTGATGGACTGGCTTGACACGGGCGTATCACTGATCGGGGCGAGATCCATGAGGCGCATATCGGGTGTACGGAGTGCGTGTATGGAGCCATCATTTGATACGGGGCCCTGGGAGACGGGTTGGGCAGCGCTCAAGGAGGAAGCGGAGAGACGGAAAGAGCTGCTTGTTGAGCGGCCTGGGCGTCTGGAAGTTGCCAAAGGTACACGACGGTGTCCATGTCCAAGGGATGCACGTCCAGCATTCTGAAAGGCAAGGTGAGGAACGTTAAAGGTGAAGCGAATGCTAACCTGAAGTAGATCCTGGCTTCGTGTCACTGTCGACGCGGGCACAGCTTCTGGGGGTCTATTCTCTTCTGTACCCTCAATAAGAGGGGGATCAGGTGGCCCATTGGAAGAAGTTCGCGAAACGTTCAAGTTGATGCTGCCGAGAACAATTGATTGAGAGGAGCTTCTTCTTGAGGAGCGGCGAAGAGAGTTGGATAGTGAAGAAGGGAAACGCGATGGGACAGTTGGCGTCTCAGCGGTAGAATCCCGGTATATCCGCGAGAGACCAGAATGATACGATAAATACGACGTTGAACTTGAGGACGCAGTCGACGAGGAAAGTGACGAGGAGAGTCTCGTGTCGTCAAACCGTGGGTGAGATGTGAGAGAGGTCACCAACGTGTCTAGAGCAGATATCCTTCCGTGTCCTCCGAAAACATCACCGTCATTGTCAGGATATCTGGCTGCACGGCGCCGGGCCATGAGGGCATTCAAGGCACCTTGCCTCTCCGGTGTGAGGTCTTGACGAATCGAAGATATGTCCGAAGGAGAAGGGGTGATCGTGTTTGCGTGTGCACCATCTTCTTGAGCGAGTTTCTTCCAGAATTTGGACCTTTTCCTCTGCGACTTGAGTTCTCTGCGAACGTTGAGCGTCAGATTGAGCGCAGACTGGTAGTGTTCGGGTGTACGCTCGGCAACGATGATGGGCTTGATTCTCGACAAAAGCGTGTTGGGATCGTTTGAAGCTTCCTCGATGGCATCCACCAGGATATCGTCCGCAGCGCCGTTTGCAGACTGAATCACTTGACAAACGACGTCGACTGTCGTTCGAGGTATCCCAATGTCGACTAAGAGCGAACAGAAACGCTGATGCTTCCCCTCGAGTATTTGAATCGTGCGAAAGTCGTCGAAGGACCTTTGTTGGTGACGAGCGCTGTTGAGCATCTCAGCGTAGAGCTCGGTACGGGTGTTGAGGAGGTCGGTGCGGTAGTCGATGAGGTCTTGTTCGAGGGTGGTGCGTTCGGCCTGGAGGTGGGCGAGCTGGGACTGGAGCTCATGGATGCGGACATTGAGGTCGTATACCGGGTCCGGTGAGTCCATGTCCATGGTCGGTAGATCCAGTGCGTGGTCACACGACCCAACGGAGATCGCCAGGTCTGTTGCCTCCGAGTCTTGCTCTTCCAATACGACCGAGATGAGTCGCCTGCCAGGTAGAGTCGCGTGTCAAACAGCAGGCAAGTAAGTAGCTCGCGCATTTTAACCAGACAGGAATGCGGCTAACAACCAAGTCAGCCATCGTGTCCGACTATCACCGAATGTCAGGACAGCTGACCAGGCGCACATCGAACATAGAAACTCTCCTGGGAAGGCTAGTTCTCTCCATCCGCGACGACGCTACCATTGGATGGTACAAGGTCAAGGGAACGACGGTCCGAGATATCCGACCGATCCTATGACCCCGGGCTATCGTTGTACTTCCTCCTATTTATGACCCCATACAGTCGCGGGACAGGGCCCATCAATCCCGCCCTTGACCATGACAGAGATTCTCTCCTTGAACCAGCTCATACGGGAGAGGGTGCGAGGACACCCTGACTTGCAGATACTCGGTATACCCGACAAGAACTTCAACGTACGTCTTTCGTCAACTCTCTTTCTGCGATCTGACATGTCGAACCCCGAATTGTTCCGTCTAGTACACAAAGTACACGACGTCTGAGCTAGATGCGTCTGCATCTCTCCTCGCAAACCATTTCAAACATGCGGGGTATCTCCCCGGTCGTGCAAAGGGCGACTCGAAAAGTAACCTCACAGTCGGTTTGTTGGGAGTGAGCAATATTGACTATGTCGTCACTGAGATGACCCTGTATCGCATGGGATACTGTGTGTATCCTCTCCTCTACCATGCCCCTCACCCATTTACGCCAATCTTTCAGGCGTCCTCTTCCTCTCTCCAAATAACTCACCACCTGCGATTGCACACCTGTTGTCGGTCACCGGTGCCAAACATGTCATCGTCCAAGATCCATTACTTCCTTCTGCAACTGCCGCTCTTACCCATCTGGCGGACCCAGCCTCCGTAGCCATCATCAACCAACCATCCTCTTCCGTCTTCAGCCCTGATGCACGCACGGCACACCCAGACAAGACCCACTGGGAGCCTCCACTGAGCCCAGAGGCCGAGTTCCTCCTCCCCGTCACGATCGTACACTCCAGCGGATCTACTGGGTTCCCTAAACCCATCATACAGACCAACAAGGCCGCAGTTGCTAACCTCAAGATGAACTTTGGCCGTACTAGTCTTACGACGCTCCCACTCTATCACGTCTGTCCAAACTTTGCACATCTCACCCCCCGCTCACATGGACTTTTCAGGGCCATGGACATTCCAACCTGCTACGAGCGTGGTATTCAGCCAAGCCACTCTACCTATTCCCCACTGGGTCCATACCCCTTACTTCTGCGAATATCGTCAAGCTACTTGCACAGGCATCGGACGTGGAAGCGTTGTACGGTGTTCCTTATGCTCTCAAACTTCTTGCAGAAACGCAAGAGGGACTTCAGGTCCTTCAACGTCTCAAGCTTGTCATGTTCGGTGGAAGCGCGTGTCCAGACGAGCTCGGTGACTCCTTGGTCTCACAGGGCGTCCCTTTGGTTGGGCACTATGGACTCAGTACGTGTTTACCCCCGTGATGCACCTCTCACGCTCACTCAAACACATCTAGCTGAGATGGGTCAACTCATGACATCGTTCCGCGATTTCGAAACCGACAAGCTGTGGAATTGGGTTCGTGCAAGGGGTCCGTACGTCAATACAGGGGTACACGACTACCTGCGTTTCGAGCCACGGGGTGGCGACACCTACGAGCTTTTCGTCCTAGATGGGTGGCCCATGAAGGCAGGACATATACGTGCTCTCTTACCCTGAGCGCTTAACATCACCTTTAGGTCATGACCAACCAACCAGACGGCTCTTATGCCTCGAAAGATCTGTTCATCAAGCACTCCACGATACCTGATACCTACAAGTACATCGGACGAATAGACGACACCCTTGTCATGGTATGCCCCTCTCCCCCTCCCTTTTCCTCATAACTTGAACACTGGCCAACCTCGTCCCCCGACCAGGTCAACGGCGAGAAGACAAACCCAGTCCCTATCGAACTCACACTCCGATCCTCGCCCTACATCGCCGACGCCATCATCTTCGGAGCCGCACGTACCCAAATCGGCGCTCTCATACTTCCCACCGAGCTCGCGAAAGATTATTCACAAGATGAGTTTGTGAAGCGTGTGACGTCTATCGTGGCGCTCGCGAATGCAGAGGCACCTTCGCATTCTCAACTTTCAACGGAAGCCCTTGTATTCCTCCCATACGGGACTCTCATTCCGCGTGCTGATAAAGGAAGCATCTTACGCGCCAAGGTGTACAAGGAATTCGAGAACGTGATCGAGGAGGTGTATAAGCGCCTTGAAGGCGAGGTAGGATCTGAGGGGAAGAGACATGTCGATGGGGAAGCTGAAGCGCGCGGTGTTGTGAGAGAGGTGATTGGGAAGACGGTTGAGAGGCCGATTGAGAACTTGAAGGCCGATACGGATTTGTTCGAGTTTGGTCTGGATTCGTTGCAATCAGCGCGCATCAGGAATGCTATTCAACGGGTGCGTTTTTCTTTGAGTCAACGTAGTGCTTTCGAAGTTAGGGACATGGACGTGGACGTGGACTGAGGAGAGAATTTTTTTTGGTTTAGGAGGTTGACTTGGGTGGACATAAATTGTCTATTAATGCTGTTTTTGAGCATCCTTCGATCAGCAAGTAAGTAGGACGTCTACGTCTATGCGTTCCCTGCTCATACGATGATCCATTCGCAAGGCTAGCGAACCTCATCGTCCTGCTTTCCTCAGGCAAAGGCGTCGACGTATTACAGAGCAGTCCTCAAGAGATCATGCTCGAGTTAGTCGAGAAATACGCTCACTTGACTGACAGTCGCAGACCCCAGACCAAGGCCAACGGCACGAACGGGCACGTCAGCCCTGCAAAGGTGGTAAGTACCCCAATGCCTGGTCCTCCTGTCCACCACACTCCAACTCTCCGCTATGTCTACCAGGTCGTCTTAACAGGTGCTACTGGTTCTCTTGGATCCTACATCCTCGACGAGCTCCTCGCAGATCCAGAAGTGGAGACTGTCTACTGTTTGTGTCGTGCCGAGAACGACGAGGACGCTGCAGGCCGTGTTGCCACGTCGATGAAAATGCGGAAGTTGCTCGCGAAATTTTCGAGCGCTGGGGATCGCGTCGTGTCGCTTGCTGCAGACTTGCCTGCGGTGAAGTTGGGTCTTGATGAAGAACAGTACCAAAAGATCGTGAATAGAGCAACGGTGATCATTCACGTACGTGTCGGCGTGTTTCAGTTCTCCGTATCCCTTACCCTTACCTTTACCCTCCTCCTCTTGCCCCCGCCAGAACGCATGGGCCGTGAACTTCAACTTGGGCATCAGCAGGTACGCATGCATGCACATCTGCTCCAGGCAGTTCACCCAACTCACGCGCCCTGTAGCTTTGAAACACACATCCGTGGTGCTGTCAACCTGATGAACCTCGCACTTGCTTCTCCCCACGCTGAACCTGCCAAGTTTTTCTTCTCGTCGTCGATCAGTGCGGTCGCAAATTGGCCAGGACCGAGTTTGGTACCTGAGGCTGTGACGGACGATCCGTCGGTCGCTCAGGAGATGGGATAGTGAGTTGTGCTTTGAATGTCGATGGTACACATGCTGAGACGCGTTTTTTCCCTCTTTCCCTTTGCGGCTGGATTTGACTTGAAAAGCGCACAATCGAAATGGGTGACTGAGAAGTTGTGTCAGATCGCTGCACATACGACGCCGATGCGTACAGCCGTTTTGCGTACGTCTTCCATCTCATAGTATGTGATGACAAGGCATGAAGTTCACTCCTTTTCGACAGGAATCGGACAGATGGTCGGCGACACTACCAACGGAATTTGGAATGAATCCGAGGGCATCTCTCTCATTTTCAAGGTCAGTCTCCATCCCACT
>JBBPJZ010000230.1:0-27933 GCA_038089015.1 Chalciporus aff. trinitensis
ACCTCGTAGCCTGCTTGTGAAGCGATAACATGTGCCAGTGTGGTTTTTCCGAGACCGGGAGGCCCAGATATCAAAAGCAGCTAAAGGCAGGTTGGTCTCTGGCGGTATAGCGCATTATTTCGAAAGGCCTCACCTTCTCTCTTGGTCGATGATACTCATCCTCAGGATCACAAATCTGGTCATCTTCTCTGGATCGCTTCTGGCTTTTTCTCTTTCCGAACACGCACCAATCCCACTGTTTCACCCAAGCCATCACATCTCTGGCAACTCGTTCATTACCCAGAAGCTCTGTAAAGCGACGGGGACGATACTGGTCGACCCATAGCATGTCTTCGGGTTGTTGAGAGGATTCCTGTTTTGGGGCACTTGTCCTCGAGTAAGATACTTTCAGTATACAATGATTCTTGGTACGTACGGAGTGGCTGTGTTCGAAACCGCAAAGACAGAGAGCTCATCCATAAGCCTGTGGATAGGTACGTCTAACAGGTTTCCCATCTGTGATGCTGTCGAGGACTAGGAATCCCGTCAGAAAAGATACATTTGAGGGGTATATCTCAGCACCTTTCTCACCCCAGTACCGGTGACTCGTGATCTGCGTGAAATGAATAGACTTTTGCCATCGAGGGTTGTTGCCCGAACAGGGGCCCGGGGGTATGATATCCCAGTTGAAGACGTAGCGCTATTGGAGGTGGAGTGGGTAGCTTTGAGTCCAAGGATGTCTGAGATTGGAAGGAATGTGTCGTCTGGTGGAAGGATGAGAACGATATGTTGTCCGGGAGCCCAAACACTCACCTTGGGATGCTCCGAATGGGTCCGTTAGTGCGAGTGCGGTATCTTGTACTACAAGTGATGATCAGACAGTCGCCAGAAGACTAGTCTGTCCGTTGACCCACAGTCCTCTCCCAGGCTGGGGATAATAGAAATTGACTTGGCGAGTGTTTGGGCACTGGGTATATTCGAATGAAGACGCGTTAAGGATTCCTGAAACGCGTCAGATTGGGTTGTTGACTCTGGGGTGAGTGTAGATGTTGATGGATTGCCCAAGAGACCATTAGACACAAACCCAGCAGCTGTCGATGATACGGGGTCTGTGAGTGGGATGCCAAGTAGTCCAATGGGTATGAAGCTGTCACTCATTTCGAGACTGTCTGAGGACAAGACACTTGGTGGCAATGAATGAAACGCGCCCGTGGGAAAAGGTTCGACGCGTCTGTGGCACAACATGATCTCTTCCAAGTGTGGTTGCCACTGATGTACTGAAGCAACAATAACTCATAAACTACTAGCTGTGACCTTGTAAATTTTCAAGGATGCGGGAGTTCAAGTTGTATGTACAGTGGAAGTAAATAAGCGGCGCCAACCAGTAATATTGGGAGTTTGATTTACATAATCCACGGCTGAAGTCGGGTGAGTCGGAGATTGTATCTGAATTCGAAAACAGTTGTTTAGCGGTCAAGGTGAGTATTTCTTCGATTTGTATTCCCTCACCTCTGCCGTCTTCATCGTCGTCTACCCACCATGCTTACCGCCCGCGGCGTCACACGTGTCTCCAGGAGAGCCGTCAACAACGCAAAGAACTCTTCCAGGTTCTTGCAAACCGCCGCTCCCCTCTTGGCCCGTTCCTCCATCCCGTCTCCCTCACCAAAACAAAACGCTGCCTCCCGTCCTTCCCGTATCTCCGCAGTTCAGCCTGGTCAGTTTTTTGAACTTGTCACGCGTTGTCTGTTGTACTCATGGACTCTTTCCTTCTTGCCCAACTTTTTTCGGAATTGTTCGGAACATAGCACGCCAATATGCGACGGAGGCAAAGGGAGCCATTGGTACCGTGAAAACGGTTATTGGTGCTGTCGTCGACGTCCAGTTCGAGACTGATACTCTCCCCCCCATTCTCAACGCTTTGGAGGTCCAGGACTTCCACGGTGGTCGTCTTGTTCTCGAAGTTGCATCACATCTCGGAGAGAACTCCGTCCGTACCATTGCCATGGACGGTACCGAAGGTCTTGTCCGTGGACAGAGAGTTGTAGACACCGGTGCTCCCATTCAAATCCCTGTTGGTCCCGCCACCCTCGGACGTATCATGAACGTCATTGGCGAGCCCATTGATGAACGTGGTCCCATCAAGGGTGTCAAGCTCCTTCCCATCCACGCCGACCCTCCCGCATTCGTTGACCAGTCTACTACTGCCGAGGTTCTCGAGACCGGTATCAAGGTCGTCGACCTTTTGGCTCCTTACGCCCGTGGTGGAAAGATTGGTCTTTTCGGTGGTGCCGGTGTCGGCAAGACTGTGCTGATTCAGGAATTGATCAACAACGTCGCCAAGGCCCATGGTGGTTTCTCTATCTTCTGTGGTCAGTTTTCTTTTTCAAATTGGAATTTATGCGGTTGAATGTCAATATCTTGTCCTTGATAGGTGTCGGTGAACGTACTCGTGAGGGTAACGATCTCTACCACGAAATGATTGAAACTGGTGTCATCAACTTGGAGGGAGACTCCAAAGTCGCATTGGTTTTCGGTCAGATGAACGAGCCTCCAGGTGCCCGTGCTCGTGTCGCCCTCACCGGTTTGACAATTGCCGAGTACTTCCGTGACGAGGAGGGTCAGGATGTGCTCCTCTTCATCGACAACATCTTCCGCTTCACCCAGGCTGGTTCCGAAGTGTCTGCCTTGCTCGGTCGTATTCCCTCTGCCGTCGGTTACCAACCCACACTCTCCACTGATATGGGTGGCATGTAAGCAACCAGTTTATTTTTCCTACCTCACATTCTGACCAGCTTCTAGGCAAGAGCGTATCACAACCACCAAGAAGGGTTCCATCACCTCCGTGCAAGCAGTCTATGTCCCTGCCGATGACTTGACTGACCCTGCCCCTGCTACCACTTTCGCTCACTTGGACGCTACCACTGTGTTGTCTCGTAGTATTGCTGAGCTCGGTATTTACCCCGCCGTGGACCCCCTTGACTCGAAATCGCGTATGCTCGACCCCCGAATCGTCGGCCGGGAGCACTACGAGGTTGCCACTGCTGTCCAGAAGATCCTTCAGGACTACAAGTCGTTACAGGACATCATTGCCATCTTGGGTATGGATGAGTTGTCAGAAGAGGACAAGTTAACCGTATGTTTGATGGCTCAGCTCTTCCGCACGAACTGACTGTGATGCAGGTCGAGCGTGCCCGTAAAATCCAGCGTTTCATGTCGCAACCCTTCCAGGTCGCCCAGGTTTTCACTGGTTACGAGGGAAAGCTTGTCCCCTTGAAGGACACTATTCGGTCATTCAAGGAGATCTTGTCCGGTGCACATGACAGCCTGCCTGAGTCCGCCTTCTACATGGTTGGCACGATTGAGGATGCCAAGACGAAGGCTGAGCAGCTTGCCAAGGAGATGGGTGGTAACTAAACAGCTTAGATTCGTTGTGGACGCGGTGCTACTCGATTTTCCCTATCCTTATGTTATCGTAGAGCATGGTGTCAATGCCCAAAAATTATCCTTTGATACCTTTTCTCATCAACATGGTGAGATACATGGAGTCTAGTAATGTGCAATAGTGTCGACCCAACCTTTGGCTCGCCTCTCGAAACCTTTGGTGCGTACGACTGGCTGTTAAAACGTCTGGTTTGAAAGTACATTTTCCGCTTGCTGTAACTGTAATACTGCTATGCCTGAGACTGCTCTCATAGCCCCACAGGCGTGTGACCCGCAAGGCGCTATAGCCAAGTGGTTACGGCGACAGATTAGAATCTCAAGTATCTGTTACTCTTTGAGTGCGCAGGTTCGAATCCTGCTGGCGTCGTTCTCTTTTTGTTCTTCCCTCTGTGGCCTACGGTATAAGGGTTGATTTACGAGTTGTGGTATCGATTGCGATGGAATTTTCCAGTTATACTACATAATATTTCCGTGCTGATGTTGCAAATGAGGCAGCTGCAGCAAGCACGTTTGTGCCCACAAAGATACTTATGCATGGGATTGAATAGGGATGATGCACTGATGCTGTGCTCGGACCGTTCCTTGTATAGCTAGTTGCAGCCAGTGGATATCTACCACTCCATCCGTCGACCACCCACCGCATTCTGCATTGTCTGGGTTCGAGCATACCGCCACGCAAGCATTTAATTTGCAGCCATGGTTCCAACAATCGACGAACTTGAGCAGTATTTTGACTATGTCGAACGCACCGTCACGGATGCGTTCGCGGCTGCCTCGCCTGATCTTCCAAATCTTCGAGAAGCCTTAAATCGTCTTTGGGTAGACTTTTCTCGCTTTGGGCCTTCTGGTCTGCCTCCTCTTCCAGAAATCCGTGTCCCTGGCCTTGGGGCGTTTGAAGTGCCGCCACCACCACCACCACCACCGCCTCCACCAGCATCTCTAGTCGACAATGCTGGCGATTGGATTGTCCAACACCCATGGATTACCTCCGGTGTACTCGCCTCAGCCCTCGGAGCGGGCTTGCTAGCGGGGTATGGTGCTATGCGCACGAGGTCTTCAAGAGGGAGACGAGTCAAGGTGATGCCTCCTCAATCTGATAAGCGTCAAGTCGTTGGTACGTATGCGTTTTTACCCCTTCCATGAGAATGACATTCAAGGCATAATTCCAGTAATATTGGGTGGTGACCATCCGTTGGGCCTGCCTTTAATCATGGAATTCGAGAAACAAGGCTACATCGTTATTACAAGTGTTTCATCCCCCGAAGTCGTGGGTGACATTGAAAGCAAGGGACACGGCTACGTCCGCGCCCTCGTCCTTGACCCCAACGAAGTACCTTCTTCCATCCCTTTTGGGAAACATACACTGACGAATGTTTTCCAGCCTGGAACAATCCCCATCTTCCTCCGTTCTTTGGCGTCTACTTTGTCCCGAAGGTTTCCAATCACTGCTGCAGGTGACCCATACGCACCCTCCCCTCAGCACCCACTCCTGCACGCTGTCATCTCATTGTTGTCCATGCCAACCACTTCTATTCATTCAACTCCGGCCCCGTTAGAACAGATCTCGTTACGCAGCTCTTACCTCCCTCATCTCCTTTCCACGCATATTGCACCACTGCAGACCATCCAAGCTCTGTTGCCATTGCTTCGTATAGACGCCCAACACACACGTGGACGCAAATCCATCATCTTGTGCTTGCCGGCTGCTGACGCACGTGTGGGTTTACCCTTTGGTGGTGTTAGTGCGATGAGCGCTGCTGCTACTCTTCGCGCTGCTGACGTTCTTCGTCGGGAAATCGTTGCTGCGCAAGGGATGAGTGCAATCCGCATTGTCACGGTCGATGTAGGAGCTGTCGGCACATCAACCAGCAATCCCACCCTCAATCTTAACATGGACGACTGGACCCCTTCAGAGAAGGCTACTTACGGTGCAGCCTTCGATGCCCTCAAAGAAACACCGAGTTCACGGGTTCCAGAGGATGTTTCTCATTTTGTCGACAGCCTCGTCGGAGTCATCAGTGCTGGAACGAAGGCCAAATATTCCGGGAAAATCGTTTTTGGTGTTAGTATCGGGCTCGTTTATGAGAAGATTAAAGATTGGATACGAGGCGATAGATTTTCCGTCGGTGCAGGAGGTGAGCCAGATTGTTTGATTATCGTTCACCGTCATACTTATCACCTTTTGCTAGCTGGTACATACACGGTTGCATCTTTCCTCCCCTCCATCCTTTTGGACAGTCTCTTGTCTCTCCCACACGTCTTGGTTGGCATTCGGAATCGCCTTCTGCCTGTTCCTCCGGTCCGGGCTCAACCTCCCAGTATTCCACTTGCCAGACCCTTGGTCTCTACCACCCCTCCACAAACTGTTCCGGGCACGGCAACCTCCTCCTTGATCTTGCAACGATCTGTAGAGCGGGCCCCTCCCGTGCAGACCGCGGCACCTATTCCTAACCAGCAACCGGCTTCAGGCGATGAATACGAGATGAGTTCTGATGCGGACATCGAAAGCAATGATGGAGACGTTGAGAGTACGGGTGTCGGAAGTAGTTGGGTGAGTTTAGGACCTCACGAGTCTTCCGAGTGACGGACAGACACTGGACGTCACCGGAGGGTTTCATGCTGGTCTATGATGTTTTTCTGAGTGGATATTGTGTCTTTGGATTCGGGATTAGCGAGAATTGCGTCTCTTGTATTATTTCTTCTCGTTTGTTGTCACCACTTTGTTTGATTCATGTACATCGAGGACAGTGCGCGAATTGTTACAGCGAGGGATACTCGATGCACCCTCGGAATGGTAAAAAGGACTGTCTTGCTATCGGAGACTCGGAACGCAAATACTATTCATCCCCTTGAGCTTGAACAGCGAAGCATGGGTAAGGACATGGCCTGTCCGCTGGGGGGCAGGTGACGCTGACACCCTTGCCTTTCTATAGGTCTTTCTCTTTGGCTCGTGGGCACTGCAAAGCAGATAGCTGCGATAAGCAGCGCCCTTCCAAGAGGCCCCTCGACGAATCGTCCAGTCTCTGCGAACTCATATCCAGCCATCATACCACACATCACACTTGCCACAGTCCCTAACACAGACACCGCAACCCCAGACGTCCTCATCAGCGCCGTTCACGCGAACCAGCGGTCCATCCGTGCTCATTTTCGGTCTCTTGCAGTTGGCGATCATTACTTCCGTTCCGTGTTCATCGACATCGAAGCGACTCGAGAACTGGTTGATTTCCAGAAAGAGATTGTAGATAATCTGAACAGCTGTGGTCTCAAGCCAACTGCACCGAGGTTTCCTCACATGTCCATCGCTTATATCGCGGATGAGGACGCGAATGAACGCGAGGAGACAGCCCGAGCGTTGAGAGCGACTAGTGTCGTCGCAGACAGGCAGGGCGTCTCGCTGCAGTGCGGGGATGTCACTCTGTCGGGATTCGACGGTGTGGAAGTTTGGATGGTGGACTGTGATGGTCCTGTGGAGACTTGGAGGGTCGAAAAGAAAGTAGAATTGCTGCCAGCGCTGTAATTCAGCATCCAAGGGCACAGGCATCTACGATGATACAACAATTTAGATAAAGACTTAGCATGACAAATATCAAATGAAGAAGGCGCGCGAGTACGAAGACTGCATGAAGAAGTATGCGAAGAAAGTAATCAGTAAGAAGGAGATCATCAGGTGTCGTTGTAACACATAGCGTGGATAGTCCGGGTTAATTCGCATGATGTCATTCTTCCTATCTTGTTCGTTCAAGAACGTGTTGTAACGGTGGTTGACACGACTCCACTCTATGTTCCCAACAGCCCAGTCGATCAGACCGTCTGCATACTGTTCGACTTGAGGATCTAAGTTATGGCTGAGCGAAGGTAGCCTCTTCCTGCAATCATGGAAGCGATCGAGGGCTGCCACAAATAGCTTCTCGGCGTAATCGATTCTTTCCTGAAGATGCATATGACTAGTCGGAGGGTGTTTCTGAATCACGGTCAGAATGTTGTTCAGTGCCCCATTATCGCCATGTTCTTTCTTGAATGAATAGATGTCCTATGAGAAGATAGATAAGCTGTAGACTCGGAGCAGACCAACATTCAATACAAAGTCCTTACATTCGCAATAAAAACCATATCTAATGCAACATCTTCCATCTCCCGTATGACTGGGTCGGCCAAGACCTCGTCCGGAATATAGAGGCGGCGGGTAGACCGCATCAGAACGAAGCATGGTCGCGTTCCGATTGTCTCTCGCCGCATGACCATGTAGGATTGTATGTTCTGAGGAGGCGTCTTATTCGCATGCGCCTCGCGGTCAAGAGCTTCTTGAACGGTATTCCTGGAAAATACCTCGTTCGTGGCGATGAACTGAGGCCAATGGAAAGGGTCGACAGCCCCTTTCATGTTTGGGACCAATTCCCTATTGGATGGGATTTAATATGTCAATCAGTAAGGGGACAGATGGACAACTCACCTGCGCATCGTTGTGATGAAAGGGTGCTTTGAGTACTCGCTATTGTCACCCTGTAGCGTCTTGATCCACAACCGTGAGCAAGCATCCGTCTTCTTACTCGACACACGGTCGCTAATCACGTGTGGCTGAGCATATGCAAAGACGAAGACTGAATTCGAAAGGGACGTACGTTAATTCCTCGAGCATAAATGACGACGTCATGTAGTCAAGAATTGCCCTCAACTCTTCACAAGATGCAAGCGGCCATGCTATCGCAGCCAGTAGGGCATCTCGGCATCGTAGACCTCCTAGCAAGTGTGTCAACAACTGAGCCGACGGACGTGACACCCGCGGCGAGGGATGGGCACGCACGATCGCGAAAAGCCAACCAAGTTTTGAGTTTACCCATGCGTTATATCCATTGTTGGCATCCGTGAAGTGAGGGCTGATCTCACCCCCAGGTTTCTTGGGCAATAGGGCAAGGAAGTTGGGAAGTTGGTAAGCTTCGAGAGGCATCAGAGGGGTGAATGTAGCCTCCCCGTATGTTGCGGGTTGTATTTGTAGCCCTCCCAGTGGTCATGGACCCACGAGATAGCCATCTGAAGTGAAACCAAAACCGAAGCATGGCTCAGCGGGTCCCGTAAAATGTACAGATCCAATTGAATGCTAAGACCAGATATGTCTTACCGCTCCTTCCTAGGACGGGAACGCGCGTTCTGGCCTGTTTCACGCATCCGGCGGTGCGGCTTTCTTGAAATGTAGATGCGTTTGGTTCCTTGCCGCGGGACCCAACAGGGTGAAACGAGATCTAACATATGGGGTTACAGTCTTAAGGCGACCGTCTTGCGTGTCTCGCGTCGGTTTCTGACCAAGTGCCCAGTGGCTGGATTGGGTAAATGTCCATTACGAAACTTGTCAGGGAAAGTTTGATGTATGCTATATGTAATCTACATGCAGGACGGTTCGTGTATACTGTGTATATGTATCATGATACTGGGTCTTTCGAGATTAGCTATCTTTAACTACCAGAAAAAGGGAAAGGAGTGAACGTGGGTAGACTCGACGCCACAAGCCTGAAATTGCTACATACAACTGACCGCTAAATAGCGGGAAAAGGTCCATGACATCGTCATGGTGTCGAAGAGATGTGTTATGTGGAGGAGTAATATGAGCAAGCGGTTATGGGTGAGTGAAGTGAGTATAGAACAATGCGGGAAATGCAGCAGACATAGAGGTAAGAATGACTATGGCCGCGTCACTTGCTGATCTGCCTCGAACTCGGTTGATGGCGACGACGCTGGTGGCGGTTCGTAGAGTGGCAGTGGGATCGAGTAGTCGATCTTTCGCTCGCCATTGGAATGGAAAAGTTGCGAGTAAGCTGGAAGGGTTTGCGCATAAGGGAAAGGGACATCCTTCTGAGGGTCTCCACCCTCGCATAGTTCGGGCACGACAACCTCAGGGGTATAGACCTGCTTGATCGGAAGGGAAAATTGCAGACGCTCAGCAACAGCCACCCCCGAATCTGGAAGGTATTCACATCGAAGTGTGACATGAATGAAGTGTTCAACGATGAAAAGGGGGCTGGACTCTGTGATCCGCCGTTTTTGTGGCCCCGCCCAATCGTGCACCAAAGGTTTCGCGGAAATAGAAACGGTGGTTGCCAGAGTGTACCAGTGATCGTTCACGCCGCTCTTTGGCGCGAAAATCTGACCACCCCCAGAGACCACGTACGTGCCCGGTTCCGTGGGAGGAAGTAGAGAGAATGCGCGAGCTACACTCGACTGGAAGGTTTCGAACGTCCCGATAACCCCGGTCTCATAAAGTTTATGAATGGGGTGAGGGTGTCGCAACTGAACTCGCGGGGGTTGCTCCCGTCCTGGGGGGAGACGGCGTCTAAACGGACTATCCTGAGTGACTGTTCTCCTGTTAGGTTGGATGTCAGCTATCGATTGGGAACGCTTGGTTGCGGACAAACCTGTATATTTCGACCTGTTCCACATCAATGGTGAAATCTGTGATCCTTAACCGTTCGCATTCGGATTCATCCAAGTTTTTCCCGCGGATGCGGAGGACGAAGGGAACGGAGGTCTCGTGCATTGCTATGGCACTCGGTATTCCAGCAACGACTTGGATCTTGCCCAAGACGTTAGGAGGGATATATTCTGGAGATGACTCCTCTGCGTCCGGCTCGCGGCGGGAATCAACGGTGTAGAAAGTCGTAGGGAATGTGGTAGAGGAAGGTCCAGCTTGCGGCTCAACGAAGCGCCTAAGCGTGATAGGACATCTTGGAGCGTTGACGGTCCGTATCCGGGTATGAAAGGGTGCACAGATGCTTGCGAAAGAGAATTTGGAGTGATCGAGATCGAGATGCACGAATGTAGCGGTGGCGAAAAGAGCATAGGAAGTCCCAGTTGGTTGGAGCGAGACGTCCCCGTATAGCGAACTCGTTGGGAGCCAACCAGGCACCGGGATGTCAAAAACAACGTTCCACGAACAAGGCTTATCGCACTCCTCGTGGCCTTCATTCGAGAGCTCCACGGGCTCGTTAGGTAGAAGTTCTCGAGTCATTGAGCACAGCCGAAGGGGCGCATATCCAGTTTGCGGTGTGAGTGTTTCCGACTTTCCTTCGAAGACAATAGACAAGGAGTGTAAGAGAACACGTGTAGTGGTCCTATGGCGGGCGAACATCGACGTGGGGGATGTGAGCGAGATGGAAACGTGCCCTGCAAGGGAAAATGCACTACTAGAGGATGGAATGAGACTGGAGAGCTGACAGTAGGGGCGCACAGTTACTCACGACGGATCCGGTCCCCCGTACATGTCCAGCACATCGGAGAATGGGTGTATGCTCAGCGACAGGGGCATTTCTATGGTGCAAGGAGTGGATTCGCAATTCGAGAGTCAGACGCCCTGAGACGGGGTAACTTGGGGAGGCATATGTCGTGCTGAACGAAGCACAATATATACGAACCCATGCCACTCGGTTACTTGTCTGGACGGGGGAGGAACAAAGACAGGCTAGGCCAAAGCGCTGGTCTCGAAACGGATGAAAATTGGCCACGATTGGGCGATGCGATGACCGGTCAATCCGTGGCTCAACCGAGGGTGCCTTTGGGCGTCATCAACTCACCGGATACGCAGCCTTTGTTCCGTAATTTTCGAGTTGCCTTTGTGGGGACACAAAGGGACCCACGTACACCGATGCTCGTAGGAGAACAATGGAGGACAACTTTAGCATCGCAGGAACCTGTCAACGCTGTCGAGACACCCCTGGACATGATCGGCTGTCATAACTCTGTCTTACCGTTATACACCATTATACACCATTATTCCCAAGCATTTCTTCGCCATTGTCTGCCATCACGATGACAGACCCACAAGTGACAAGTTGTGATAATAGAACAGGGCAGGGTATCTACAACTCATGCAAACACCTTCGACACCGCCAATGCATCCTCCTCTCTCCGGCGAAGCTCCTTCCTCTTAGCGTTTTCTTCTTGTGCATCCTTTCGTTTGCCATACTTGTTCCCTTTACTCTGCTTAATCAAGGTACGTATTGCGGTCGGCGTGATAAATTCTGTGATATCGGGTTAGGACGAAATCGTGGCAAAGAACAATGTTACGAACCAGAATTGGAGTAGACAGTAGCACCACCAAACGCTCCCTCAAATATTCGGATGGGAGTCAATACAAACCGAGGGCCGATCTCAACTAAGGATGTACTTGGCGGACCGTTGGGCTCTGCGGGGTCCTTCTCATGGATCTGACGCGCCATGCGTTTGAATCCAACTCAAAATAACTCAGATGCATGAAACCGACCTGGAAGTTCCTGAACCAGATCTTGCTATCGAGTATTGAGAACGTAAGAACGTGGTCGATGAAAGGCTTTGCTCTTCGAGCTAGAGGTGGGACACCGAATATCTACGAGGAGCAACATTGGTCAGAGGGCCGTTAGGACAGGAATTAATGCTCGCACATGTGTGAAGATCTCCTTAGTTAACTTTCCCCACTCAGTCTCATCGAACGCTTTGTCAAAGCTGAGGATACCCCGGCTCCCTTTGAGACAGTTGCCGGTCATTTTGAGTTCATCCATGGTATGCACGTTCTGGACATGTAGTTTCATGCTGGGTCCGTTTGGGGTCTTGGCTGCCCACATGTACAAATCTTCGTGTCTCCGTGCTTCGAAGTACAAAGCGTTATTGCAATTGTGGAGGTCCGCCAGCTCAGGTAAGAGCTGCAGTTGCGATTTCGAATCCAGCTTGGATTCTGCGAGCAATAAGTTGGATTCCTGGTTAAAATACGTGGTTTAGCACGACGTACCTTTTTTGACATGGGGCAAGAGAGCCTCTAGATCGCTCATGAGATGCCTCATGCGGTGGGTGATACCACGAGAGGAGAGTAGCAGGACGCGTTGCTTGTTCTTCTTCCTCGGCTGAACGGGTTGCTCATCGTCTCCATCGAGTTCGTCTGCCTTGCGTTTGTTTTTGCCTTTGTCTTTGGCTTCAGCTTTTGCTGCGTTTGCCTTTTGAACTTTTAGTATGGACGCCATCTCGAATACAGTCAATTTCATAGAACAGAGTCCTATCAGTGTCTCTTTACGTAATCGCTAGCTTTCTCAACTAAAAGCTCTGTAGTAGTAGCAAACAAAAAACTGATCTTACGAGTACAAGCATACGCATCAACACGCAATCTGTAATACGCGAGAATAAGCCTCGAACTGGCTTTATTACCACCTCTAACAAGGAAATCTCAGGAAAGAAGAAACGCAAGGTCCGACACAGGCTAGAGTCTCAAGAGGAAGAGGAAGAAGTTGAAGCTCGAAGTTGCTTTTGCTTCTCTTGCTCCAATCGCTATTCAGAAAGTACGTCAAGATAGACGGCAAGTCATGAGAATATACACATACGTGGTACAATAGCTGGACCGCCATTTGGATGTTAGCAGGTTGTCCAGTGATCACAACCAACCTTTCTCCTTCTGAACCTGACGATGGGGCGCCATTCAAACCAGCACCCGGCTCCATGATTTTGATCTGACTGGCACTCATGTGCCTGATCTCATTGATTTTACTGCCGCCTTTTCCAATAATACATCCCACGAGATCATTCGGAATGTAGATTTGTTGTGTTTGGAGCTGTTGAGGTGGGCCTTGCGCTTGCGCTTGCGACGGTGCGTATGGCTGCTGTGAAGTCGAAGTGTAGCCAGGTACGTAGGATGAGCCTGTATACTGTGGCCGGCGAGAATAGCTCGAGGGACGGTAACTCGAATGGCTGCTGGATGACAATGGCATGCGCGCTTGTGCTTCGATGAGTATATTGCCGATGTAGTACGTCGCTATATGGATAGCGTCTGCGACACCTGCTACACTCA
Organism: Chalciporus aff. trinitensis; assembly: GCA_038089015.1. Lineage (NCBI taxonomy): Eukaryota > Fungi > Basidiomycota > Agaricomycetes > Boletales > Boletaceae > Chalciporus > Chalciporus aff. trinitensis. The sequence continues at coordinate 13,220 of JBBPJZ010000230.1, forward strand.
GGACCCGCTACGCAAATTGAACAACACATAAGGGCGTTGATGTTAGCAGTTGACTGGTAAAACTTACTTCCGTTGAGCCAGGGAGCATACCCTCGCTCGCGTTCAACCGAGCGCCGCTCGCATCTTGAATCTCTTTGATTTTAGAACCTTGCTTGCCTATCACAGACCCCATGCGAGAATTGGGAATCATGAACTTGATAGTGACCGCACGGCTGCCAGGAACAGATGGAACGTCGAAGGGCTCGTCGTTTATCCTCCGCACGATGAGCCCAAATGCCTATTGGGGCCACATTAGGGGTTTGCATAGTCAAGACTAGAGCGCACTTGCCTTGGACACAGCGTCAAGTGGTCCGCTAACATTAAGAATCCGCTCGGGGTTGCCAGGGATGCTCTCTGAAACCATGACGCGGGCGCCACTTTTGTCACGAATCTCATTGACGTGGGTGCCACCCTTGCCTATGATAATTGAGGCATCCTGAGTGACGATCAAGCAGCGCATATGGATCATGGCTGAGGGAGGGGGAGGGGCACTAGAGAAAGAAGAAGTTGTGGAAAGAAGTTGCATGTGAGTTGGCTTCATCTAACCTGGTGCGCAAGTCGCCGCCCTTGATATCTGATGACGAAGGTTTGGGAGAAGGGGTGGACGCCGTGGTGTCCGCTACGGACGCAGAACCTTCTACCATATTCGCATCGTGAGTCATAGAGGAACGAGGTAGGGCGGAATCTTGGGTCTTCTGAGCTCGTGAGTCATCCGCGGAAGCCGTAGCGCCTGTATTTACACGTTTGTGATGCTTTTTCTCGTCCGAGTCTGAAGGGGAACGAGACCGTTTGCGATTGTAGTCAACTTCTGCCATTACGAATTCAGCCAAAGAAAATGTGAGTTATATGAGGGTTTGGGGGATGATGGCTTGACAGTGATGATGGTATGGAAGGTGGTTTGTACTGGGGGGTCTGAGAGACGGATTTCTGACGGGGAAGGGGGGGAGGAGGTGAGGAAATGGTGGATTCGAGCTGGGTAATCGCTAATGGGGGACAAAACTGACATACCTTGACAAGGAGTATGGCGAACACTGGGCGAGCACTGAGATACTGGGGAACAGGAGGGTTTTGGTAGTCGTGGTAAAGGACGAAGTCGCGGCGTAGATCACAGCAACGTCGGGAGGTAGTGTAACTACCAGCCTATACACAAACATGCTCCAACAGGACAACACAGCCTCAACATCCTAGCCCGCTCGCGATATACTCAACGAACACTCTCCATCGCCGCTCCCATGCACTCATCGCCTTCTCTTTCTCGCTGTCTTCGAGCATAGAGTACTGTTAATGCAGTAAGTCAGTGTACTGTAGCCTAGGTCAATCATTAGTACATACCGTAATGCTATCGCGAGCCATTTGTCCGAGCGTAACGAGACCAGTTACCTCGGAGGCAACCAAGACCTGCAGCGGTCGTGCGTCCAAAGTCGAACACGTAGTTTTAGATACACTTACCTGATAAAAATCAAAGGAGAGACCCATATTGTTGAACATGGCTGGGTCATCTGATGCGAGCACAACAGGAACGCCTTGGTTCATGATCACTGGAAGGGGGTGCATAGGCATCGACGAGGTCAAGCGCTGTGTATGTAGATAATCGACCCCGAGAAAACGTTATAGTAGGCCCACTCACCAGAATCTCGTTCCTTGGGTGATCCTTCAGCTGCAGTCCACAAGTGTATCAGGAACAACTCACGATATGGGGCACACCTCCAATGCAATTTTCCGTTCTCGGCATAGCGCCATCAGTTTCGGGTGTCTAGCTAGTGAGAAGCTTGCCACAAATCACTACGTTGTTCACACCTGACGCAAGCAAAGCTTACCCGTGACCGATGCGTTTCGTTCCAAGTAGGATGGCATCATACAAATTCATGTCTGCCATCGTTCCATCGCCCAGGGTTTCCCCCGCATGGAATATGAAGGGGATATCAATGCCTTGCTGCTTTTGTTCCTCAATGAATTGAAGGAGCGGCTCTGCGTAGTCTATTAAGGGCTTGCTGGTATCTTCTTGTCCCACAAGGTCAAATCCTGTTCGACGATCAATCCGGTGGCATCTCAGGTCGTATGTGAAGGCCTACCTGCAATGAGATGAGGGAATTCGCGCTTAAGCTCAATACAGCGTTTCAGTTCAAAATCCAGTCGTTCGCAAGATATGGTCCTTGACACGGTGTAGATGATCTACCAGATTGCTGCATCAGCATGCAAGCAATACTGATCTGAGAGTTACTTCGCTGAACTCACTTTGAAACCAGCAAATTCATCCTCCCTGCTTTGCTGCTTCAACTGGGCCTGAACCTCCTTGACGAGTCTCTCGACCAATACCAACATTTCACGAATGGGGACTCTGGTCTTCCCGTCCTCGGCAATCAAATAACTGAGGGAGAGGGTGATAAACCATTGTATTTAGAATGCGAACTGGAATGCTTACTCGAGAATGAAGTCGTAGCGTGACTCTATGTAGGAGATACCATCGGCTATTGACGACATGATGAATTCGCGCATATATGCCTCTTGGATAGGCATATACCTAATAATGGGCTACTTCCCTTTGAGACTTCCAATAGCGACTGCATGGTTCATCACATACGTCGGTTACAACAAACGTGCTTTGGAATTTCTGCCAAATCTAGGAAGCAAACAAACCTTGAGCGAGTGTGTGGAATGCTTAAGTGATATGGATTACCTTGTTAGATGTACTGTGTGATCCATATGCTTCGCTTGGGTTGATCACAAACGTGTTCGTAATCCATCTATCGAAACCTTCAGGACCCCCGAGGGAAGGATCGAACGATTCTCGAGCCTTGCGTATCTGAACCCATGCATTCGGAATATATGACACGTCGGTGATGCTGCAGCTCTGAGTGTATTGTTCTTTGGATAAGGGTGCGATTTCAGGCAGTGTTTCCGTGATCGTCAACGCATTGATCGCATGTGGGCATCGAATGTGAATCGCAGGATGATCAAGGGCAAGCTTGAGAAGGAAAGAAGCTTCGACAGTAGCATATTGATGTACATGGAGGAGTGCACCTTTCGGCATCTAGAAACTGGGTTGATTGACGTCCAATAACAAAGTAGAAACTAGGTTATTCACCTTGCGTAGGATCTCAAAGAGCTTACTCTTCAAGATGATCTTCCTTCCTGTGAGAGAACGTCATGCAAGCCTGTATATCTCAGACGATTTGGGGGACCTGTTAAAAACTCCATCCCAGGGAATGGGTGGGGAATATCATCGTGTTCAACACTCCAGATAATCTGTGCTTCCTCGGCGCGAATTTTTCTTACCACCTGATCGGCGTGTAGCTCCGTGGGTGTGAAAGTGGTGATGTTGTCAATTCTGAGAGCACGATCTTCCCTGATCAGCTGGCTGCGCCTTTGAGAATAGTCACTGAGAGGTGTTGTCATGATCGTTCAGTAGTGGTCGTAGCCGGTGTCTATGTTACAGAGCAAACACTGATATCGGCTGATTTAGCCATGCGGTGATCGTGGAAAAGATGCTGGCAAGCTTCTGCCGGGTATCATAGGTACACAGAGAATGCGGAGAAACAAAGGCTTCTCCAGATGTCAGTATTTCTGTGCACACACCGATGAAGACGTGTTTAGCGAGCTAATTCGCCTGACTTGTTCATATCACAGTCGGGGATTAGTTTGTGCTTGAAGCCACCAACTCCCGGAGAAATGATTGCCAACGCATTTCCCATGATTTCATAAGCACTCTCTTCTCGTCTATCTCAAGCATAGAGTGCTGAGTATGAGGAATCATTCAGAGCTCCACAGATGCAAAGGCGAAAATCACAAACCGTGATACTGTCACGAGCAAGATGTCCAAGCGTGATGAGACCAGTCACCTCGCTAGCAGCAAGGACCTGATATGTTGTTAACGATAACCGCGGAAATTAACGGGGAAGGACATCGGCCCCACCTGGTAAAAGTCAAATGAGAGACCCATATTCTGGAACATAGCGGGATCGTCAGAGCTAAGGGCTACTGGCACGCCATGGTTCAAGAGTATGGGCAAGGGATGCATGGGCATGGAAGCCGTGAGGCGCTAGAGCAATTTCGACGTCAGTCATGTGCAGTGCAACAGCAATATTGTGACTACAAGAATCTCATTCCTAGAAACGGATAGTGAGGACCGCTAACACTGGGATACTCTTCAAAACTCACGATATAGGGCAGACCTCGAGTGCTATTCCTCTCTCCCTACATATTTGCATAAGTTTGGGATGCTTTACCAAAGAAAAACTAGGAAGGTGAGCAACCAGTGAAGACATGGAGGGAAGTTCAATTTACCCGTGCCCGATACGCCTTGTCCCAAGCAAAATCGCGTCGTAAAGATTTTCATCGGCTTGTGTACCATCACCGCAGGTCTCCCCCGCATGAAAGATGAAAGGGATATCCAAGCCGAGCTCTGTCTGTCGTTTCTTGAAGGCCATCAGCTGCTCCAAATAATGATTTAATGGTGTCAGGATGTTCTCGTCTCCGACGAGGTCAAAACCTAGATACAGCGTGAGCATCTTTGTGGTGGTTGGTGAATAAAGAGACATACCAATAATGAGCTGGGGGAACGCTTGCTTCAACTGTAAACAATCTTCTAGATGGTTATCAAGGGTCTCGCTATCACAGTTCCGGATTACCGTGTAGATTATCTGTGCGACATTGAGACCAATAACCGATGAACAGGTAAACCACGAGTCCTTGACCTTTGCATCCAAGAAATCAGGATATTCCTTCTTAAACTGTTCGACGACCATGCAAAAGGTTTTCAGCCATTCAGCATGTGGGACGTTCTCCTCTCCATCTGCACCAACCATGAATCTAATGAAAGAGTGTCATTCGAACGCGAAAAAGCATTAGGCGCTGCTTACTTGGGACTGAAATTAATTCGGGCCTCCACGTAAGACACGCCATCTTCCAAGGTTTCACGGAGGAAATGGCGGATGTACTGTTCCCAGATTGGAAAGTATTGGACAACACTCTACGGGCGTTCGTCGCGTCAATGCACTCCTTTGACCCGCACGAAGGCAAGATGACACGTACATAAGTTAGAGTTGCTGCAGAGCGAAATACGTCCCAGATCTGCATGGAACCCATGTAATACATTCCAGGAGTGACAAGGCATGTCTTCATACCCTGATATTGTTGTTGTGAGTTACATATGCGTCGCTCGGGTTAATAGACATTTTGCTAGCAAGCCACCGATCAAACCCGTCGGGGCCTCCCAAGGTCGCAGGGAAGTGTTCCCTTGCTGCTGAAAGGGGCACCCAGGCATCGGGAGAATACGTTGCATCTGCAAGAGATGTTGCACAAGCGACGAAACTGGGGGGAAGGGGTCTCAGCTTCGGTTGAACGAATGGCATGTTGGCTGAGGTGATGATCTCTGGGGAAGAGATGTGAATGGCCGGGTGTTGTAATGCGATGTTAAGCAGGGTTTTCGCTGCTACTGTCAAATCAAGGTGAGCATGAAGCAGGGCTCCCTTTGGCATCTACATCAGAGTCAGAGCGACGATGCTAGCTGACCAAAACCGGGGTGAGAACCTTGCTGATGATCTGGAACAGCTTCGTTTTCTGGATGATGCTCTTGCCTGCGATGGATTAATGGGTAGGTTTCACTGAGTGAGTAAACAAACCTGTCAGGAACTCCATCCCAGGGAACGGATGGGGGACAATGTCTTGTTCTACACTCCACACGGAGTCGGCTTCGTGGGCACGGACGCGGCGGACAATCTCATCGGCCTGGGACTCCAGGAGGGTGTTCGGACGTGTATAGTCTACCCGAAGTGCTCTGTCAGCCTTGATGAGGGCATCGCGCTCTACATGGTAGTCGGCGAGAGAACGCATGATAGTATCGATGATACAGTACTTAGTATGGATGGCAAGTGGAGAGCATGTAGTGACACGTGATATAATCATTGACACCTATTGACGCCCAGTGAACAAAGGTTGGACGCGACCTACAGAGCCAGGCTTGCAATATGTCCTCTGAAGATGAAATGAGTAAGGATGTTCATGATTGCCATCGAGTGCGAGACGTTCATCTAAAACAGTTGCATCGTAGACAATTGGGACCACCCAGAGTCAAACTCCCATCCACCAAATTCAAAGACTCGCGCTCAGCCACGCAAGAAGACGAAAGGAGCCTCACCCGGGCCGAGCAACTCTACTGAGAAATCCTCAAAACGTCCAGCAGCTACCCACCACGAAGTTGATGACGACGAGGACATTGTTGCCGTGGACCGTGACTCTCCGGCTGTAAAGCCCCCACCCAAGGCCAAAGTTCGTTCCAAAGCCACAGCACCCACCGTGAACGGATCACAGGACAATAAGGGTAAAGAGAAGTCAACGAACTCGAAAACGAGTAAAAAGCACTCTTCTTCGGAAGATGTGATGGAAGTAGAGCAAGCTCCAGCTGACGAAAACGCGGTTAACGTCCAGACGACCTTCCGCCCAGCCGGCACGAGCAAAAACAACGCATCTTCAGATTCCAAAGTCAGAAAGGAGCTAGAGCGATGGAAACAGAAGGCTCAAGATGTACGAATTTTTGTGTGCCAGTTCCCCAGCATGAAGTAACTTGTATCGCAGCTCGAAGGACAGCGAGATAACTTGTCGAAACAATTGGAAGAACTCTTCCAGATTCGCAAGACGGAACCAGAGCAAGCACTAGAGCAACTGCATGTACAATACGAGGAACGCGCTAAAGGTACGCCAAGATCTAATGTTCACTTGCTTGCCCTCTGACGCTCATGTCCAGCACAAGATAGTCTCGTTAAAGAACTTACTTCACAACTTGCGCGTCTCGATCCACTTTCTCGCGCGGGACAAGCAACTGCACTCCAATTTCTCACCAGAGAAGCGGCCGACGAAGAGAAGCGCGCGGACGAGCACAATATCACGTGTCTTCAGGAGGTTATCAAGGACAGAGATAAAGTAATTGACGAGAAAACGAAGCGCATTGCAGAATTAGAGCAACAAGGTTAGTTTCCTACTTTCCCTCCTACAACCAAGCACCGACTCCACTCTACGATAGTTCAGGATGCCCTTCGTGAACGTGACGCCGAAGTCGAGAAATCGAAAGAATTGCTTGCTCGCGCAGCTCCCAAGGGTACCCCCTCTAATCAACGTTCACATACTAAACGACCTTTCGGTTTGGATGATCCAAAGATGACGGAAGTGGTCAAGTTCTATGAAGACATGTCGAATCTCTTGATCACAAACGTCAAGTTCGAAACCATACCAGACTCCGAGGAGCCTGAGGTCATCTTTCACTGCATATATTCCTACTACGAGATGGCTCGACGCGCAGAAGACGTTGAAGGGGAGAGAATCGGTGAAAAAAGTTGGTCTCTATCCTGCTTTCACCGTGCTGGAGTTTGTGTCATTAACATCGTCGATAGGTATCGTTTTTACCATACGAATATACAACGGATTTGGGGGTCCGAGTGGCGAGCCCGCATCGGAAGATGATTTCATACATCGTCGGATCAAATATACCCCCTTGCACCTGGATAACGAACCAGAGTCCTTTGTTAAAGGACTGGGATACATGGGAGATTCTTTCACGTTTCCATCTGCGCAGCAGGGACTTTTCCTCAACTCCCTTCGTGAGTTGATTCGAGACGCGTCAAATGATCCATCTGAAACTGAGGAGGATACGGAGGAGATGGCTGTTGAGGATGGAGACACCTAGTTCTAACTTACACCGTTGTTGATGTTTATCCTGTTATCATATACCCTACCCTGTACTGATTAACGTTGCCTTTAGCCCTAGTCGCAGTGTATCACAGAGGCAAACTCATGTTCATCCCAGTTTTACCCCAAACCTTGATTGAATCCCGGTTGCCAGACTGGAGCGCATTTTTTAATGCGAGCTCGGCGTAACCAGCCTCGTACTCCAAGCCTCCGAGATTAGCACCGGCACTGACTAGAATGTCAACGATATCTTCGTGTCCTTGGCGAGCAGCCTGAAAAGAGCCGTATTGATCAGTGAATATCCGAAGAGAACCAAAAAACTGACGTAATAGAGTGCAGTATGTCCAAGAGTATCCCTGAGGTGCACGAGTGCACCAGACTCCAGCAAGCAAGTGACACTTGCAGAGTTCCCATTGAGGGCTGCTACATGTAACGGGGAACGTCCGGAGCCAGCATCGAGACAGTTTACAAGCCCTCCTGGGATGGTGACCAATGCCATGTCTTCTGCCTCCCGGGAAGCAGCCGTATGAAGGCAAACCCTCAAGCCCTCCACATCATTGCGGGCTGCAGCCAGGTGCATCAGCAAGGGAAGAAGAGCTGCCTCAGTCGAAACCGCCTCGCTGACGGTGCCAGACCATGGCGCAGCAGCATGTTGCGCGTCGTCCCCAACTGGGGGAGAGAAGGTGATTTGTGGCACACGGTTTTCCGAACTTGATCCAGCAAGTCGCACAAACTGTGTCAAGAGGCCATGGATACTGGACAAATCTGGTGCCCCAGGTTGGGTTGGCGCCGAATACATTGGTCGAGTAAGTTCTCCACGCAGGGGCATGCCAATCAGTTCCCTGACTTCTTGTGTACTGAGTTCGGGCTTGGAAAGTAGGTATGCAAGCTTCGTCAGGGCACACTGAGCATCGAAGGTGAATTAAACGTCATCGATATAGGTGAGCGTATACCTCGGGTGTCATGTCCCCTCCCGGAACAACCCCGACGCTTTGAAGCATTCTGCCGGTCTCGTATGCGTCAGATACAGAACCCTTGGAACATTGCGTTATCGCGACGATGACGGTTCCCGATTCGCAGGCCTGTTTGAGGGCTGCCATCAAATCCGACCTCTGAGGTGCGTTTCCTGCACCAAAGGTCTCGAGCACAACACCACGAGTCGGGGGAGCGAGGAATGCGCGAACAGTGGCGCCGCTCATTCCAGGAAACAAGCGGAGAGTCGCTGCAAGTCGGTGAGGTGGCGTGCATGGACAAATGAGTTTGTTTTTACACACCAACATGGGGGCTCATTTCTGCCAATAACAAGCTATCAGATCAAATAGACTCCCAACGCCGAAAGGGTGAATAAACAAACTTTTATGAGCTTTGAAGCGTCGCAAGTTTGTCTGTCTCAGCACATCGTTCCAGTTGACCAGTATATCGATTCCGACTGTTCGTATAATGGTCCAGTGAACCATGGGGGGAAGACAGTGACCCTGACGAACCATTGACTAATGGCGGAAAGTTTGGGCTGTGAAAAGCATTCAGATCATATGACGATATCTTGGAGACTCTGTTGCCGCGATATAGGATATGATTGAAGTATAAGCTACATTCTGGAAACGGTGAGCACATACGGATGCAGTCATCGGACGAGTACCTGGTATGATGTAGTGGCCTGCGATAGTTAGTGCTCCGAGAAGATTATCCACGGCATCGTTCCGAAGCTGTGATAGGGGAATCTGAGCACCAGTCAAAATCTATTGGGGATAGAAATTTTAACATCAACTTGGAGTGGGATGGGTGGGTGTAAATCTTACCACTGTCTTTCCAAGGTCTTCAAGTAAAAAGCTCAACGCACTGGAGGAGTACGACATTGTATCGGTACCATGAAGAATCACGAACGCGTCGAAGTCCATGTAGTTGAGTTCTATTTCTGTTGCTATCCGAATCCAGTCTACAAATTCGATTGGGGAGATGGATCACCAGAACTCGAATAACGCCACGGACCATTGATTTCAATGTTGCTGCTGTCAAGCAGGGGGTCCCACTGAGATGTATGTTTACCACTGCGTGATGAGTCACATCCACCTGAAAACATACCTCAAGGATTGCGTAGCGGATCCGCTTTCCACCACCGAGACCGGAGGCTGCGCTCCTTGGAGTGACTAGGCTAGGAAGACGCGCCTGATAAACACCCACGGCGATCTCCTCACATTGAAGGTCATCTATGGGTATTGTGCTTCCATTGGGTGCCAACGTCTGTACTCTTCGCATAGGACGGGAAGACTTAACCAACAGTGTTGGGTGGGGAACATCAGGATGGTTTGGAGAGATGGGGGTCTCCCCGGCGGATGGGCTCGATCTGCCGCTGTTCGACCATTCTCTGTAGCCCTTGACTGAAGCTGCATGCGAAAATAGGGAGTCTTGAAGAGGGTCATGAAATCTTTTCTGACTTCTTAGTGTTTCTGTTAAGAAGAAAGGTTCTGGCACGTAGCCCTGTGCGCCAACAAGCATCCCAATCGTTCCACCGGTGTATATGATGAGTACCCTCGCCTCATCTGACGGCTTTGGTGGTTCCATCGTGCGGAGAAACGTCCAACTGAAAGAGCCGAATGGGTGGCCACAGTGTAAGACTACCCTAGTCACGTGCCATTCGGGTAGATTATCAACGGAACAGCGAAAATGGCTCCGCGATCTCCGACTCATCATCATCCTGTTCTTCCGAGTCTTGTCCCTCCCCCGCGACCATGGAGGCAATCAACCCTGTGTTTGAATCGAAAAAAGCACAAGTTCGTCGATATTTTTTCCGTGGTCTGCATACCACTAACCAACGAACTAGGGAACTTCCGCTTTGGTGACTTTCGTCACCGCTGGATATCCGACAGTAAACGATACAGTCCCGATATGTCTGGCCATGCAAAAAGGTGGAACAGACATCATAGAACTAGGGGTCCCTTTCTCCGATCCAATTGCCGATGGACCTGTCATCCAAGAATCCAACACCGTTTGTCCCTTCCGTCGCGGATCCTCCAGTATTCGTGAGTCTGACCACACTGGTAGATTGCCGTTCAAAACGGGATCGACTATGCAACTGTGCTCGGACAAGTTAGAGAGGCACGTAGCCAGGGTCTCACCATTCCCTTGTTGCTCATGGGTTCGTTACCGCCGTTCTTCTCACGCACGAGTCAGTTTGAATATCATGACTTCCAGGCTATTATAACCCCATGATGGCTTATGGGGAGGAAAAGGCGATCCAGGACGCTAGGGAAGCCGGTGCAAATGGCTTCATTGTAGTTGACCTCCCACCCGAAGAGGCTATCAGCTTCAGAGAAAAGTGTCATAAAGTTGGGTATGTCTGACGCTCACTACTCGCCCCGTCCTTGGAATGCTTATTGGATCGAAATTACTCTTAGCATGTCCTATGTCCCCCTCATAGCTCCTTCAACTTCCCTTGGTCGCATCAAATTCCTCACCTCTATCGCCGACTCGTTCATCTACGTAGTCTCCAGAGTATGTCGATCTACATCCACCTCACCCCTCATATCTGAACTACAAACAGATGGGTACCACTGGATCCTCAGCTGATCGCGCCATCAATAGCGAGCTCCCTGATATTATCGCCCGTGTGCGAGAGCACACCTCAGCTCCAATCGCAGTTGGGTTCGGAGTGGCCACGCGTGCTCACTTCGAATACGTCGAGGACGCTGGTGCTGATGGTGTTGTGGTCGGAAGTCGCCTGGTTCCACTCATCAAAGAAGCTTCCTCAGACTCAATACCACAAGTCGTAGAGGCTTTCTGTCGCGAGATTACTCGTAATGGGTCTTCCCCTCGTGCGCGATCAGCGCCATCACCATCAGCTCCGTCCAATCAAGAAAATGATACCTCTCATGCTACGCTTACAGCAACGTCTCTCCCTGCTAAGTTCGGGGAATTTGGAGGGCAATATGTCCCAGAAGCATTGTTCGACTGTCTTCTTGAACTGGAGGAGGCGCACAAAGCGGCCGTTAACGACCCCGAATTCTGGAAAGAGTTTGAGAGCTACTACGGCTATATGAACCGGCCGTCGAAGTTGTACTTTGCCGAGTCCCTCACGAAGCACGCCGGAGGTGCTCAAATATGGCTGAAAAGAGAAGATTTGTACGTCTGCTGACTGCATTGCTTTATTTTCGTTTTGCTAATACCCGTGTAGAAATCACACCGGTTCACACAAGATTAACAACGCCATTGGTCAGGTAAGGTTCGCAAATAGCATCCTTCGTTCTTGAGAGCCTCATCGTAGATAGATCCTTCTGGCCAAACGGCTGGGCAAGAAGCGAATCATTGCAGAGACCGGTGCCGGACAACATGGTGTTGCAACTGCAACTGTGTGCGCTAGATTCGGTTTGGAGTGTGTCGTTTACATGGGTGCGGAGGACGTGAGACGCCAGGCTTTGAACGTCTTCCGAATGAAGATGTTGGGTGCCACAGTGAGTCGGTTGTCATGCAAGCATCAGCTATGATATAACAAACACACGCCAAGGTGATTCCTGTCGAGTCAGGCTCGCGAACACTCAAGGATGCAGTCAATGATGCCTTGCGTGACTGGGTAACGAACCTCGCAACCACTCACTATCTCGTAGGATCATGCATCGGGCCCCACCCATTCCCCACTATTGTTCGCGATTTCCAAAAAGTGATCGGAAGGGAAATCAAGTCACAACTTCACGAAGTTAAAGGAAAGCTTCCCGATGTTGTTGTGGCATGTGTCGGAGGTGGAAGCAATGCGATCGGCACATTCTACGACTTTATACCTGACAAGAATGTGCGGTTGGTGGGCGTGGAAGCTGGCGGTGAAGGTCAGCATGACACTCCTTCTGCGTACCTACAGCTGACGGTGGAAATCAGGTCTAGATGGCGACAGGCATAGTGCTACCCTTTCGAAGGGGACACCCGGTGTGCTGCACGGCGTGCGCACGTATATCCTCCAGTCCACCGTCGGACAAATCATCGAGACGCACTCCGTCAGCGCTGGTCTTGACTATCCTGGCGTTGGACCCGAGCATGCTTGGCTCAAGGACTCCGGTCGTGCGGAATACGTAGTCGCTACAGATGAGGACGCATTAAGAGGGTTCCGCCTGATCACGCAACTTGAGGGAATCATTCCCGGTTAGTTCCTTGACCTTCGTTGTCGATTCATCCAAGTTGCTTATGAGTTGTAAAGCGCTGGAGTCATCGCACGCCATCTGGGAAGGTGTTCGCCTAGCAAAGACACTCCAGAAGGAGACCGATCTTGTGATTGTACGTGATTAGTAATGTGGTTAAACAGACACGAGCTGATTTTGGTGTAGTGTTTGTCCGGCAGAGGTGACAAAGATGTCGAACAAATATCCCAATTGCTTCCTGGAAAGTGGGCAAACAAGCTGGACTGGCACATCTGAATGATTAGTTAGATAGAAGCATCTAGACCAAGGGGCCCACGAGTAGATCTAGAATAAATGGACTTGATATCGATGATTATTGTGCTCTGGTGGTTGAACCGAAACTGCCCATTATGGAAGTTCAGGGGACCAGCGAGATGTGACTCGATCGCGCAAAAGTCATTGTCACTAATGACCGCACACTACAACTTCATCCCTTAGAAATGGCCACAGAACCTTCAAGTGCCGCAAGTCAACGAGTGGTCGAAAATCTCGCAGCAAGGCTCCGAAGACGGTCAGTCAGTTCATTGACGCGGTCTCCTTGCCCTCATATCTTCAACAGGCAGGTTGTAGGATCCCGAGAAACTGCACTTGAAACAGTTCTCGTACTTCGCCAGGTCGTTTCAAAGGCCCGTTTCTCAAACATCGAACAACTAGTGGAAATTATCCGCTCCGTGGGCCGCAAGTTAGTCGAGGCACAACCAAAAGGTACGCACAGACCTCCCTGAGTACCCATACGACCGCAATCTGATCGGAGATGGCTTTTCAAGAATATACGGTCGGGAACACCGTACGGAAGGTGTTGCACCACATCCGAGAAGAGTATCATACGGCGTCCCGGGCGAATAGGTCATCTTCCACCTCGAAGCCTGCGTTCTCCATCGCCAAGTTCGTTTCGCAAGGACAACCCCGCAAACATGCGACACCTCCAAAGATCTCGCATGAAGCGCGAGGGACGTTGGGCGAAAACAATCCCGACGACCCCGATGCATTTGCGCGAACGTTGAAACCTGTACTTATGGAGGCGATACAAGACGTCTTTGATGAGCTTGAAACAGTATACGACAACATCTCCAAGAACGCAAAGGATCATATACATACAGAGTATGTTGCTTATGTTTGATAGACGTCTTCACCGACTGACACTCCTGAAGTGAGATCATCCTCACAATAGGAAACTCGAGAACAGTGGCTGCATTCTTGAAAGCTGCAGCTCCTTATCGGAAGTACACTGTGATTGTTGCGGAGACAGCTCCGACGTGAGTAACATGTTCATCACACCTGATCGTGAATCTTTAATATCCCACTCGATCGATAGATTCAGCGGTCGAGAGATGGCGGAGTCCCTCTCGTCGGCAGGAATATCCACAGTACTTATCCCCGACTCCTCGATCTATGCTCTTATGTCACGAATAAACAAGGTTGTACTTGGCGCCCATGCTATTCTTGCCAATGGTGGAATGTTTGCCATCACCGGCTCCCTTCTAGCTGCCACTGCTGCCCGTGCACACAGTACGCCGGTCGTAGTCTGTGCAGGACAATTCAAGCTTACTCCTCAATGGAATCTATATCATGAATACGGTGCACTTGACTTCGGAGATCCTAGTAGTGTACTTGGGTTTGAGGAAGGAGACCTGGTGGACAAAGTGGATGTTCTCAATCCATTCTACGACTATGTGCAACCAGAAATGATTGACGCATATGTTACAAATGAGTAAGTGCACCATGCATCCTGACTGTACACATTATCACGATCTTCACAGTGGTGATCATCCGCCATCGTCAGTATACCGACTGCTCAAGGAAGCCTATGATGACGAAGATTACGAGCTATAG
>JBBPJZ010000231.1:0-27896 GCA_038089015.1 Chalciporus aff. trinitensis
CCCTCCCCCCCCACCACCCGCCCCGCAGCCAGTCCAAGCGTACGCTCCTGCACCTCCCACTTCCGGTCAGGCAGTCGCAGAACTTGTTTCTCGAGTACGCATACTTTGTCACCTATCTCGTCTAATTATTGCCCATGACCTGCCACTTTGGGAACACAGGGCACCAAGGATCCCATTACGCATATCGCCAGTGGACTCACCTTTATTCCCTCGGATGGAACCGCCCACCATGCCTTGGTTGCCTCTATCTCTCTTCAAGGCGAGTTTATGCGCGTTGCCGTGCCAAGCGTCGACACTCGCGTCTATTACACGGTCAGTCCACTCCGCTCACAATCGAAGACGTATGCTCACCTCAGTGTATAGTGTGAGGTGAAGAACACCAGTGAATATGTCCTGCTTCCCGGAACAGTGAAGACGTACTTGAACAATAAACATGTCTCCTCAACCAAAATTCAGGCACGTTCATAAGTTTCTTATCTGACAACCCTTCTTTCTGATCCCCACATACTACTGCAGAGCACCGACCTCCCACAGATCCTCGAATGCTCTCTTGCCGTCGATACCGGTGTTACCACCATCCACAATCGCTCTCCTGACGCCTTCCCTGCTGTTGCGGCGTTCACCGGCAATGTCACGACGAGTTATACGAGCGCCACGCTCATCAACAATACACACGCGGACACCGTGCGTGGTGTCGTCGTCCGCACATTCATACCTCTCCCTGCCGATCCGCGAGTGACAGTCATATTGAAGGAACCTGCTGGCTTGGTAGAGATCGAAGAGGGAAGTGTATCGTTGAGAACAGGATGCCTAGCTCGGTGGTCGACGACAGGTGGGAGAAAAGGCAAGCAAGCTGGATTGTTCGAATGGGTGTGTGACGTCAAGCCGGGAACGGAGGTTTTGAAAGCGGTATGGGAAGTTTGTACTCCGCAGGGGCTCAAGGTATTGGAACAGGTTCGGGGATGAAGATATTTGGCTATGAATGGCAAAGTTGTCCTCTGTATTACTTAGATATGCTCGCGGCTATTGGGTGTTGTCGGCGTCGGTGTCGGTGCAGGTCTCAAATCTCATCATGGAGCCTTTTACATAGTGATTTTCGACCTCGCTCTTTCTCCATGAACCCACACGTTTCTTTGCGTCGCAGACAACACTCCTTCATGCCCGGCCATCTAGTAGAGGTGTGTCAACATGACTAGAGGGACTCAAATGAGCGCATACTAGATCACGGGCGTAGGGTGCCCCTCACACCCTCTGTACAAAGCTAAAATCTCTCAATCATAACCTCGCGTTCCAATCTTCAAGATCATTGAAATGGTCGAGGTATACAGTGAGCAAGCGACAGGGCTACGTGCGAACCAATCGCCACACTCCTTGCATCATGCTGAACCCTTCAGGATGAATCACACATATGATCGAGATCGTGAATTTACCTGCAGGCACGAAGGAACTGTTCTATCTTCATTACCTCACGTGGAAGCTCCCGAAGGAGAAAGGGTATCCATCCACTGGATGTACATTTGTTAAATATGCACGTCATAAACACAGCATCGCCGTTTGGTTTTTGTAATCGTACACGACAGCCATTTTGTTCTTCGAAGATGGCTTGCTTGACTTTCAAAGCACGCCATCGCTGCGGATCGCACATTGCCCGAAGTCGCGTTTCGTGAGACCTTCTTCCTTGGGCAAGATATCCTGGGGTGTGCAATGTTTAGTCTGGTGCTTGGATGTATGAAGGAGATTGTGATCTCACGTGCTCGAAGATTCCGAGAGGAAGGGCGAGCGTTACACAGGCATTGGGGGAGTCCTTTGGTTGAACGTGGACGTTAGGAGGAATCAAACATATATGAGACAACAACACATACCACAACGGCACCAACGTGACTCTCAACCGGGGCAGCAGAGAGCAGGAGGTCTAAAAACTGTCAGAACCGCATATAGGAGGGCAGTTGCGTACTCACATGCTTGCTCACGGGCTTAATGTATCGAAGAGATTCGTTACTTGGCGTTGTAACATGTTCAGGGGAACCACTTACTGTAACCAATCTATTTCATAACGGGGACAGTTAGGTTAGCTAAAATACAGAGAAGAACTTCAATTTCGATGCACACCTTTTGCAAGTACGCAATAGTGTTAAGCGCTGCTTGTTTGTAAGCAACCGTACTGAAAGGGACTTGCTTAGGGCGCGCTGTGATTCTACCTGGGTGAGAACTTACGCGTCCATGTTGTATTGCTTGCCATCTCCGTCTGCAGACACGTTAGTAATGGAGTACACCGGCCAAGTCTTAGGGACGTACGAATGTCGACACCAATACCCTCAAAGATGAGCTGCATTCTGTGTTAGCATGGCTTTTTGGAAGCACTGCTTAACTGCTTTACCTTGGCCGAGTACAATGGGTCAATAGGGGATGGCTGTCATGAGGAGTCAGGATGAGTCCGAATTAGATGAAGGTCGTCACGAACGAGGAAGATGGGCTGCTTAAGCGCAAACTTCTCCACACCGTTCTTGATGATGCTCGTCTTGAACTTGATAATTCCAGCCTGCGAATCTGATGAGTCGTCGTATTCAAACCCGAATAGAATTTGACTGACCATCTCGATGGCACCGCAGAAAGAGAGCTGAATCAACGTCAGTTGGATGCTTCAATATTTGAAGATGGACGGTACCTCTCCCTAAGGACGGTTAGCAAGTGGTTAAACTGGACAACATCACAAATTACGTACATCACCCTGGGAGAAGTGCAAGTCGCCGACGGAGAGGTTTGCACCCTTCACGAAGACAGGGAAGTAGCAGCGAGAGCCCCTAGAGGAATGACGTGTAGTAAGCATTGATCTCGGTCAACAAGAGTTGGTTTCATACTTGGAAAGGTTCTTGATCTGTAACGGCATTGTCAGTCGTGCGGGAGATACTCAACTTTCCAAAAACGCTCACATCACAGTTTCCTCCGTGTTCACGACCAGGAATGGTGCGTGCGCCATCGCGGTAAATATTCTCCCGTATTTCATCAGGAATGTTGTCTTGACCAACATATGCTCCATGGTACAGAGGACCGAATGCGACCGGGGGGACAGCGTTAGCATGCTCATTGATGAGACCGACTTCACGTTCGTTCCACTTGGCGAGAAGCTCATGGGATGGTGCCGTTCCAATCAAACCAGGGTGAGATACTCCGGCAAAGCGAACGCCCGGAATGTGTCTCGAAGTCGCGTAGATGCCTAAGGCTGCTGTCAGCCGGATAGTTAGCTGGTGATTGACTGGCTCACCTTCAAAGTCCCAAATTGCCTTGGCAGCTCGGCTTTTGAACTCTCGGGCTGGAAAAATGAGACAGGTGAGATCATCGCCAAATTCTTGAGCACGATACCGTACCGAACAGTCCACCACCGTTCTCAAGCTCGAAAATACCCTAGATCAAGTCAGTACCTATCTTCAAGATAAGCTCGACTCTCTCACGGTGTAACCCCAAGGCATCTTGTCAAAGGGTTTTACTAGAAAGGATTCCTATCAGCACAATTCATAAGTCTAACTCCAATGTTATACCATCCAAAATGTCAACAACGAGACAATCCCCGGGCTCGGCGCCCTCAACGGCAATGGGTCCCGATAAGTTGTGGACACCGGTGAGATCGACATCGCGAATGTCATCGCTAACTACAAGGGAAGCACCGGGTTGAGCCAAGCCATTGACCAGAATACACTTATAGCATACAGTCGTTGTTCCCGATTTGGGCACCAGTCCAGTCTGGAGAACCAGTGAACAAATGCATTCCATCCCTGGTGACGACCACCTACCAACACATTCAATGTTGAACACCTAGGAATAGCTTCAACAGAGAATCGTGTGAGATTTCTTTGACCACATACCTCACCGGGCTTGACGGTCACAAATGGAGGAATGTCAGGGCTGGGAAATGACGGTCAAAGACGTGTCTCTCTGATGACAGAATTTAACATACTGCCATCTGTTATGGATACCCTGTACGTGGGCCGTTCAGTTCGTGATCGTACTATGCCAGTAGTTAATATACCCACCTTCTGTTCGCGAGCAGGTCTGAAATTCGGCGGATGATCAACGGGAGGCCACTGGTGTTAAATTTAGTTGCACTTACACGAAGGGATCGACCTGACGACAATGTAAACTGATGGGTTCTCATCCACATACGGAAGACTCTCACCTTAATAAGGGTTGGATGGGTAACAGAGTTAGCTGCAGTGGCCATTTGGAATTATGCTGAACTTCGATTGTCCAATAGGCAAGAAGGAAGGCCGACAGGTGGGGGAACGGGGGAAAAGCTGGGGGTTATAAGGACGACCTGATAGGCAAGACGGAGTCGCGTTTTCCCGCCTTATCAACGTTGATAAGGAAGTCGGTCCAAGCGATGGTGGGGTGGTGACTTATATTTGACAACCAGATAACATGCCTTTGCTCTAAACAGAGCATGTACCTGCACACGCGACCCACTCAATCATCCCTCAAGGACCCCGGAGTGTATGGCGGAACACGCAAAACCTACCGAACTGTCAGGTCATCTCATGGTGTAGGGAGCTCACCGGCCCGTTCCTTGAAATAAGACTTGTCTTAGGTCTAATTCAAGTTGAAATTTAGTTACGTAAGCAACATCCCGTTACCGTTCAGGTTTCTTTACAACTAGCGACAAGCAGGTTGAAAGATTGTTGAAAGTTGGGGAGAAGGACGAGTGCTTGCGTTGCAGAGCGCAATCAACTGGAACCACCTAGAACTGTGTCAATTTAAATTTGTCGTCGGGACGAGCGGGTAAAACTGCCACGAAACTGACGACATCGAGGCCGTCAAAGCTGTCAAAGCCTGATTTGAGTGCCCCGGGGCGGAAGATACTCTGGAAGCTGTGATAGGTTTCCAGTTCAAGATTAAAATTATCGTAGCGGTGCGGGGAGGCGCCCTGGGAGTGCCCTGGGGCGCCTCGTGCCCTGCTGTCCAACGAGAAGGTTCTAATAATAAGATCAAAGCAGTAGGCCTTTCATGATCAGAATCAGTAGGTGTCAGCAGGTGTCAGCTTGATGATCGGGTGTGTTCACCTGCTGACTCGAAGGGTGACTCTTTGCTCTATGACTAGCTCACATACTAAGACCTGAGATTATTTAGAAGTCTTAGTCGCGACTCCGAAATACTAGATAACTTCAACTGATCCGGACCAGGTTAAATCCGATAGGTGCGTTCCCAGGCCACAAACAACACTTGCGTTCATCCCAACTCCTTCATCGTGCCACGCTTCCTTTCGATGTCATGACGAGCGTCTATTGCGCAGTGCTGAGTTTTCTTGCGAGCGGTAAGTGTGGGATTTCGTGCTGTCGACTTGAATTCTCTGACGCCTTGCGTTCAATCCATTAATTGCCAGTGAGGCCTGAGGATATCTTAATTGAGTTGGGGGCCAACACGAGGGTTGTTGGTATGCAACACGGGGTCGCTGCCAGTCCGGGTGGCACTCGGTTCCCAGCATCGAGCCGAGTAATCTCGCCTATTCGGCTCATTCTAATTTGTCCTGCTTTACTAGGCTAGACTCTGTGTGATTGTTCACTGTGCCTTCCATATCCTCTCCCATTCTGTCTGCGCGCTCTGTTTAATTGGCCTCATGCCCGGCAACAATACTCATCTAGGTGCATCCTAGCGCCAAGGCGCTACGCAGGGTTGAGGTCCTTGGTATAAAGACGCTTGGTGTCGCTGAAGCCATCCTTTTGAACCGCCCACTTTTCGAGCAGAGCGTGCCCTTCGAAACTACAAGTAACTTCGTGCCATGGAATCGGAGAGCACCAAAAACATTGGAAGGTATGCACTAGGACGTCCCAACTTCCTACGTCGAAGCTGAAAGCATTTTTCCTTGTTTAGTTCCCCATCTTTGTTGAAGGTTCCAGCTGCCATGGCCACAGATAGCACATCCCAGTTCTGGGAGAAATACCTGGAAGAGGCAGAGGAATATGACAAGGACTTCCTCGAGAAGAATAGAAACAACATGGAGAGCGTCTTGATCTTCGTGAGTGGTTACTCACACTGAGCAAAGTATCAACTTCATCCCGTGTACAACAGTCCGGTTTGTTTTCTGCTGTAGCAGCCGGCTTTCTCATTGCGATGCAAGCAACCTTAAGCCCCAATCCAGCCGATACTACGAACGCACTCCTTACGATGCTGGTTCATTCTATCAACGATACTACTCCCCCCAACCAGACCTATACCATTCCTCCATGGGGAGGACCTCGTTCAAGTGATATTTGGAGTCAATCGATTGGTTACGCAGGTCTCTCCGCTAGTCTACTTGCCGCCCTTGGTGCCGTGCTCGGGAAGCAGTGGCTAACAGACTTCACTCGTCTAAGAAGAGGCCCGCTGCAAGAACGAGGTCGACGACGACAGCAGAAGCTGGACGGCCTCAAGAAATGGCAATTTGAGGTCGTCATGGGGGCACTACCAGCCCTTATCCAGCTGGCGCTCCTACTCTTCGGCATCGCTGTATCCATCAATCTCTGGCAATTGAACAGGACTGTCGGATCGGTCGTCATCACTGCCACCGCTGTTGGCGGGTCCCTATATCTGTTCTTTACAATCGCATCACTCTTCTCGCCATCATGTCCATTCCACACCCCTGTGTCTTCTACCATCCAGGAGGCTGTAGCGATTATTATGAGGTCACTCGAAGAAACTTGCCAATACTGGGCCTGGCGGTCTAGTGATCTAGTCCAGAAACCTCTCCGGATCAGTGTCGTGAACAAGTTACTGGCATATCTGCCTGTACTATTCGCTCTCCCTCTCTTTGCATTTGCATCCGCCATCTTCGCAACGATCTCGATTGCCTGCGGTCCTATCCTTCTTCTCATCGTTGGGATCTGGTGGCTCCAGGTTCGTCGTCCCCGCCATCGCATTTGGGAGGACCTGAATGGTTTCGTACACTGGTTCAAACGCCAAATGGCTACATCGCAACGGAGGTTCCATCGCACTGCATGCTCGGTTCGAGACTCTGCCCGTCACATTCGAGACTTTATCTACAGGGTTTATCTCGACCCACAACCCGATCCACACATCTCATATTCTTCCTCTATCGCTTGGCTTCTTGAAACCTCGAATCATCCCGACTTCCTCATGGCAGCCGCGATGCTGGTTCCTGATGCAAAGTGGCCAGAAGATCTTGACCTATCCCTCTCCACTCAACATTTATGCAATATCTTTATCCGTTCGATCTCAGAGAAAGGTCACAGCGCACGTGCACTAACTCTGGGGAAGGCCTTCGTCATTATGCTGTGCCAAGAGTCGCAAGACGTTCGCCCTCATGTCTGGTTGGAAACCTTGCGTGACCTACAGCGCGTTACAGGAAATCTAATTGATCCAGACCACAACCATGATTGCGATCTTCCTTTCATCATCTCTGTTGTCACCAAGCTTCTTTGCCTCCGGTCCAATCTACCTCCTTTCGCAGTCGAGATCTCGACGGAGCATCCCATATCTCAGTCGCTGCTCACATGGTTCCTTCAACCGCTTCAGATCCTCCTCCAGCCAGGGGATCCACGCCGGCCTCATTTCTTCCCAGAAGCTCATCGAGCTTTCCTAAAGCTGGACTGGAGTGAAGGAACGAAACTATCTGTGAAACAGCAGGTACAATACTGCCGCGCGTTCGAACTTTACCTAGGTCACCTTGGGGGGTTACCAACAGAGAGGTGAGCTATCCTCATGCCAAGACGGGTGGTATTGGCTCATCTTTTCTCGTAGGTTTGAGAGTCTCAGATCCGCCGAGCACGAACAAGATCCGATGCATGATCAGTAAGTAAAGAATTAAGAATCAATACATAGTGGCCTTGAACTCATCTGTGGCAACGTAGGGTGGATATCATCTCGCGAATTTTGATTCAACTTCAACGAGCTTGCAACCCACTTCCTCAAGATGCCCATCGGGACTTGCTTGTTCCTTTGACTGTAATCTCTACGCTTAGTGGAGTTTCACATCTCAAACAGGCCTTTGAACGAAAGGGAGTTGAATTGTGGGCGTTGAAGGCGTTTACCGGAGCAGTACACGAAGCAACCGGAACTGATGATCAAGCCAGTTGGCTCCTTGCCAGCGCCCTACTTCAACTCGCTTCTCGAGGGTCAGACGCTGACTTATCTGATCCGATAACGAGCCAAGGCCAACAAGGTGACATCAAGCCCGACACGGGCCTGCGCTCACCATCCGTGTCACCGCCCGCGGTTGACTTAGATAGCCTCCTTTCCTACCTTCTCAATAAGGTTGGCTCCGTCGGTGCGGAACAAGCTACTTATGCCTTCGAAATCATGCTCCACGCCACAGATGAGCTTGCAGCTTTCGTGCACCACCCCGATTTCATTAACTACATTGTTAACACGACGGGTCCAGGGCAGGTGTACTCTATCCGTGACACCGGGCTGAAGGTTCTCTTCGCATCGTGCGACTCTTTGTTGCGTTCATACGGTCAGCCAGAAAATCTCTTGTCCCTTGCAAAACATTGCAATCTCGCTCGCTTCATCCATCGTGCTGTTCTCTACCAGGACCCACCATCCATACTCATACACCTCCTCGACAAAAACGACGACGCGCTTAATGAGGTTTTGTCGAGGATCCTCTCTCCCTCTCTTGGCGACCCTTTTAACCTCCTCCTGAACAAGTTGCGTACCGAGCCCAACCGTATCCCCGAACGTGACCTCCGAGATTTCGAAATCACATTGATTCTCGCAAAGACCAACCAGAGAAAACTCGCCGACTATCTTGATAGGTCTACAGAGACGATTCGGAAGAGCCGAAGTCACGAGATGGCTTTGGCTCTTGCCGTTATCGTCGGTTGGCTGTTAAGACCAGGTGGTCCAGCGAGCTCTTCACTGAGCTTTAGGCATCAACTCCTACGGCCAAGTATGGATAGTCTGTTAGTCCCTGCCTGGAGGGATCCGGATGCGCTTGAAGAGAGTCCACAGATGCTCCGGCTACTTCTCATATGCACTGCGGAATGGCTGACCACTTGTCAGTCGCCGTTGCCGCTCAGAGCGTTTAATGATCTGGAAAAAACACTCCACGAGCTTGCGAGTAACACGCGGATGTTATCTGCGGACATTAAACGATCATTGCAGAAAACATCGCGAGAAATCAAGGAGTTGAGAGTTGCAGAAGAGGGTTCACGGTTGAGGGTGAATGAGTTTTGAGGATTTTGAACAGTAGTCGTCCTTGTCCTTGTCCATGTAGTAGTGTTTTAAAAATTTGTGTACCAATCCGATCGTATCTTCCCTTGCGGCGTGAGTGGAACCGCCGTGTCACGTGCCGTTCATTGACAGGCAAACCGGAGCCGAAGGAATCTGCAATGAGCATCCATCATGATAACGTTGAAATGGATTTGTTCCCGAACAAGCCAGGCTCGACCCTGTTCGACTTTGGTGAGCCTGCTCTTTCTGTAATTTTCATCACAAACAAGCGTTAAACGTATTAGTAGAGACGTTGTCATGAGCCCATCAAATTTCGTTTCGGGAGATGTAACTTGAATCATTGCAGCATCCAAAGACACGTTATTCAACCCGATTTGTGTATGTGACAGGTTGTGGCGCCGATTGGCCAGCGTACAATGAGATCTTGCTTCGAGGCCGGCAAAAATACTCATATCTAGCGCCAGCGCGCGCAGGTGAGAATTTGTATTACGGGTCGTCTACTTAGAAGATCCGAGTTTCTGCATTAAGAGCCAGACTCGATGGGCGTCCACTCGGCCCATTCTTACCCTCTTCCAAGTCCAAACCTCCAGCGGTACCAACTTCATGGAGCGTGACTGTGTCAACCGCAGCGAACGGTATGGAGTGTTTAGTGGGTCACTGTGGATATCGATGAACTCACCTTATCTCTAACTTTTCCATTCAGCCTAGCGTCTCTGCCAAAAGATAATAGAACACTGTTCTGGGAGAAGTATTTAGAGGAAGCCGAGACGCACGACAAACATTTCCTCGACAAGCATGCGGAAAATATGCAAAGTGTTTTGATATTTGTGAGCACTTACTCCGCCCGCTCAGCTAGTAGGTCTCACCCGGGACGAACAGTCAGGCCTGTTTTCTGCGGTTGCAGCGAGCTTCCTAAACACTATGAAGACAACACTGTCCCCCAACCCCACAGATACTACGAACACACTTCTTATGATGCTGGTCCATGCTAGCAACACCACCGCCTTCCCAAACCAGATATATACTATTCCTCCTTGGACTGGTCCTCGTTCGGACGATGTATGGAGTCAAGCAATCGGGTATGCGGGTCTTTCCGCCAGCCTACTCGCTGCACTTGGGGCTGTGCTTGGGAAGCAGTGGCTGATCGACTTCACTCGCCTAAGAAGAGGTCCTCCACAAGAACGCGGCCGTCGGCGGCAACAGATGTTAGATGGGCTAAAGAAATGGCGCTTTGAGGTTGTTATGGGCGCCATACCTGCTTTGATACAGCTGGCGCTTCTACTATTCGGTATCGCCTTATCTATCAACTTGTGGGAGTTGAACCATGCAGTTGGGTCCATTCTCGTTGTCGCAACAGCTCTGGGCGTATTGGTCTACCTTTATTTCACCATCTCGTCGCTCCTCTCGCCAACCTGCCCCTTCCACACCCCTATATCCGAATCGTTGACCATCCAAGACGCCACAGTAACCGTGATGAAAGCCTTTGAAGGAATCGCTAGATACTGGGCACGTGTCTCTTGTGACGTGGTTAGGGGTCCCCTCATCATCAGTCCCGTCAATAGGTTACTGGCCTACTTGCCTGTGCTTCTTGCTTCCCCACTCCTGATTATTTTTTCCATTATGTTTGCTATTCTCTCTGTGGCAGGTAGTCCCGTCTATTTGCTTGTTGTCGTCACCCACCGGCTCCAAAGTCGCGGAGGCCAGCGTCGCCTTCGTGAGAGCGTTGTAGCTCTGATCCATTATCTCCGATCTCGCTTCATTACGCCACTACGACGAAGGTTCTATTATTCCATGATACGGATTCGAGATTCATCACATCGCATTCAAGCCTCCATGCGCAGGGTTCATCATGACGAGAAGTTCAATCCCACCGATTCGGACTCTCGATCCATCGCTTGGGTCCTGGAGACCTCAACCCAAGCGACCTCTCTAATGGCAGCAGCGATGCTGGTCCCAGAGATGACGTGGCCCGATGACCTCGACGTATCCCTCCCTACACATCACCTATGCAATATGTTTATCCATTCGATTCCAGAGACCACGGGTTCACACGATAACGCGCTACAACTGGGAAAGGCATTCCTGATCATGCTCTGTCAGATGTCTGATCACGTCAGCGCCAGCATCTGGCAGGGAGTGCTGCCCAAGCTTCAGCGCTTCGCGGAGAAATCCAAGGACCACGACCTGACTTTCATCCTCACCGTCGCCACCAAGCTTCTTCGCATCAGGTTGAAGATACAGCCTCGAGAAGTGGACTCGCGGTTGGAGGGCGATGTATCCCCATCCTTGCTTGCGTGGTTCCTCCAACCCTTACAAAGTTTAATTCATTTGGAGGAATCGTGTCGATTGCCATTCTTCCCTGAAGCACACGTAGTCTTCAAGAAGCTTCGGCCGAGTGAAATATCAGGGTTGTCAGCGATGCAACAAGTTCAATACTTACGAATTTTCCGAGCCTACATCAGCGCTGCTTTAAAATTGCCAATGGATGAGTGAGTCTCAATTCCAGAGCAAGCGCTTTTCCCTAACAGCATCTTCGTAGTATACCCGACCCCAGTTACGATGGAAACGAGCAGCAACTGGTACAATGCCAGTAAGCTATTTCTGGTCGCGAAATCATTTCTCTCCAGGCCTCAATCGAGCTTATCACAGGGTTGATATTTTGAAGCAAATTTTTGGAATGTTCAAGCAAGCTACCTCCCTAACTTTCCAACGCACCTATTCGGACGAGCACTTCGTCATCCCTGTCACCGTACTTTGCACACTGCTCGAAGTTACTCCTTTCGAGCAAGCACTTTCCGGAGAAGGCATCGAATCGTGGGCGATGACGACTTTCAATGCTGTCGTTCACAGAGCCCACGGAAGTGACCAGGCTGGCTGGCTATTGGGTGGTTCTCTTCTGCAGCTGGCCTCTCAAGCACACGAGTCAGTCGACGGGGAAAACCAGCGGGAGTTGACAAGCCTTGATCGACCCGAGGAAGCCCAGGCATTTTCGTCTCTTACCATCGACTTTGACAGCATCCTCCGTTATTTGCTCAACAAGGCGGTTCCCGCGACTCCGGAACAGGTGGCTTATGCATTTAGGATCCTGCTCGCCAATAAGGACGCACTCGTGGATTTCGTGTCTCACCCGGATCACCTTATTCCTATGACCCCCGGATCTAACGAACAAGACACGAAGATAGCTCTCCATGATTTCATCGATTATCTTGTCAATACCACCAGTCCAAAACAGCTGTACTCGGTCCTTGGCCCTGGCCGTAAAGTTCTTTTCATGACATGTGACTCGCTGCTGCGCGCCTATCCACGGGGAGACGAACTCGTTTTCCTTGCATCTCGTTGTAATCTCTCCCCCCTCATTCGCCGTTCCTTCCTCTATCAAGACCCACCATCCATTCTCATATATCTACTCCAAGAAAACCATGACGTCCTGAATGATGCTCTGCGCAAGGTCCTTATTCCAGTGCTTGCACGCGATCCATTCAACACTCTCCTGTCCAAACTGCGTAACGATCCGAGCTACATTCCTGAACGTGACCTTCAAGATTTCGAGATCACGCTGGTATTAGCGAGAAATGAACAGACCAAATTCTCCGCTCACCTGGATCTGTCAATAGATGTGGTCCAACGGACCTACAGTCACGAAATGGCCCTCCCATTTGCCGTGATAATAGGCTGGCTCTTGAGACCAAACGGTCCAATGGGCTCTTCACCAGGTTCGAATGTGCAGCTGTTGCGGCCAGGCTTGGAAGAGTTGCTGGTACCCGCTTGGAGGGCCTCAGATATGCTTGAAGACAATCCACAAATGCTGCACCTCCTCGTTACTTGCACGACGGAATGGCTCTCTCTCCGTCGCTCGTCATCTTCCCCCGCCAAGCCTCTAACCCGTCTGGAGGAAGCGATAGCTCAATTAACAACTGATGCGCCGACGCTATCCTCGGACATTACGCGGGCACTGTCAAAAATCGCGAGGGAGATTAAGGAGCTCAAGCAGAGAATTTCAGATCAGGAATCGGGCGTTGAGATCAACCCCGGACGAGAATAACTGTTACCCAGCATACAACAATCATCGAAGGAAATGAGCACATCGTTAGACTTGGATAATAGTAGGCTGGGAGCACAAGGGGCGCGTGCTTCGGAGATGTGTCTACATGCGTAGAGTTATCAGCCTAATGGAGTATGTGCTATCCAGTTATTTAGTCTGAGCGCTGAGATTAGAAGCTGATCTGCTTTGTGGGTTGTATATTTAGCACCAACTTTCTCTCGGTCTGAAACCGAGCGCCTATACTTCTATGTTGGCCCCGGGGAACTCCAAGCCGGACGTATGACTCGGATGCCAAGAGTCGAATGGACTTAGAGATGGCCGTTTAAGCCCTTTAAAATCACTGCGGTGGGCCTTCAAGTTTATTTCACTGCCGAACCGACCATCGGGTTCACGGTGTACGGTCACCGACTTTGTACTCCATCAAGCATACCTCGACCGCGTGACTTGGACTCCCATGCCAAGCCCCAGAGTGGCCTGCGTAGATTTGACAATCTGATCCGATGGAACAACATGATGCGTACCGTGCCATGGCCTGCCATACAGGACATGTTGAAACCGCCGGAAGATATGAGATGGTGCGCCCATATCAGATTTTCATATCAACGCTTAGATGATCATGACTGGGCCTGTACCCAGGAACCGGAACCAGTCCATCCGGTGGCGGACCACTCCTAATATACTTATAGCTCGCTTGTAAGTGCTTGATCTTCAATATCTAACTCCCCCCCTCCGTCGACAATGGACTCTAACTTTGATATTATCTTTGCTGGAGGTGGGATGTTCGCGCGATCACTGAAGCCGTTTTTTTATTGCTAACGCGTTCACAGGAGGAACGGTTGCATGTGTTGTCGCTGGGCGTCTGCTCGCTGCAGATCCATCTCTCAAGATTCTTGTCGTCGAGAGCGGTCACCACACCCGCGATGTTCCTCTCCATGTGCAGCCCTGTCGATTCCTCGAGAACCTCGCTCCTACAAGCACTACTGTGTCATTCCACGCTGCAAGGCCTAACGAACACTTGAATGGGCGCACTTCTATCGTGCCAATCGGTCGGTGCGTGGGCGGTAGCTCCGCTATCAATTGTAAGTTGATTCGGTTGGTTCCTCGTTGATGTTTACCCCGCTATTTTGTGTAGTCATGTTGTACGTGCGCGGTGCGGCATCTGATTACGATGATTGGGCCAAACTGGGTAACGAAGGCTGGAGCTCGAGCGATCTGCTTCCTTTGATGAAAAAGGTAAACCCAATGGCAGCTCAGATTCTTCCCGATATCGTTGATGAAACTTTGTTATGGAACGGATCTGCAGATCGAGACGTATACGCCCAGGCCAGGACAATCAACTCATGGATACTCTGGACCCATCAAGATCTCTGCCGGTGGTATCGACCTTGGCCTTGGGCGGCAATTCTTGGAAACGGCCAAGGAATACGATCGTGATCGTAAATATGTCGATGATAACAATGACTTGAAGACTGTAGATGCTAGTAGTGTACGTGCTTCGAGCAAAAGTAAACAACTGTGTCAGCTTTACTGATCGCGCATGTCTTGAACCCAGACCTTGTATAAGTGAGCGTCCTTGGTTATATCTCCATCGTATCTGCTGATAACGGTTGTTCCGCAGGTATGTCGATCCAGAGACTGGAAGGCGCAGCGATGCTGCTTCTGGATACCTATATCCTCATTCAGATAATCCAAACTTGCAGATCCTGCCAGGGAAACGTGTCAGGCGGGTCATCATCGAGTAACGTGGCCACTTAGGGGTGATTCTACACGATCAACTCACTTGGGCATACTCATAGGAACGGACGCGCCGTCGGGATCGAGTATACGGACGATCCGATATCGAACCCAAATGGTGATGGCGTTTTAGTCGTCGCGAGGGCATCGAAACTAGTGGTAGTTTCAGGTGGTGCGTTTGGATCACCAGCAATCCTTGAGAGGTCCGGAATCGGGGCAAAGTCTGTTCTGGACAAGCACAAAATTCCCGTTATTGTGGACCTCCCCGGTGTTGGAGAAAACTACCTTGGTATCTGGTTTCCTGTTATTGCGTTAACACTAGTGCGAGACTGAATGTGGCGTCAGATCACCTTGGCACTCTCCCAACGTACTTTTCCGCCGAACTCGAAACCCTGGATGATGTTTGGGCAAATCCTCAGAATTTGTCAAGTAAGAGCCCCTCACTACCAGCTGAGAATTCTATTTCAACCCCTCGATAGAGTACTCGAAAGAATGGGAGAATGAGGGTAAAGGAAAGATTGCCCATAAGTTAGCCTTTTCATCATTCGGTGATGCACTTACGCAAGAGGTTTTGTTCTATCCCAGCGGATTCGAAGCAAACACAAAATTGCGGCCCACATCCGCGGACCTTCAATCCTTGGGTCCTGCTTTCCAATCAAGATGGGAGACGTTCTTCGAGCCCAGTCCTGACAAGCCATGGGCCATCATCACGGCAATCGCGGGGTATGTTTATTTGTTGATTGAAAAATTTGTTTACGATTGATCCATCTCTCAGTGGTGCCGCCGTCCCAGCCATCACTGTCAGCATGACGCAACCTACGAACTGGCTGACCGTGTGCTATTACATTGTAGGGCCAGCATTACCCATTTGATTCTCGCTTACGCTGCTCGGCCACTTCGAATTTCAGATGTATCCAGCGTCGGTTGGGAGTGTCCATATCACCTCCGGAGAGGATGCAAACGCACATTTAGACTTTGACTCACGCTTCTTTTCCATGTATGTCTGAGTCTGGTCTTTGTTTGTATCCTGCTGACCAAATCGATCGTTAGGCCGTGCGATGTTGCATCCTTCACTTTATTGTATAAGAAGGCACGCGAGCTCGCCAGGCGTATGCCCTCGTACAGGGGAGAATTCGCTCCTACCCATCCTAAGTTCGCTCCTGGAAGCGATGCCGCTTGTAGAGAGACGGAGGGCCCTGTCCCGATTAACGCACCAGATATCGTGTACTCCGCAGAGGACGACCTGGAAATTCTGGAGTACCATCGCGACACTGGTAGGTCGACGCTTCACCTAATGTCGTCGCCCTCACTTCACTAATGATTTCGCTGTGCGATATACCAGTACAAACGACGTGGCACTCGGTGAGCTCTCTAGCAGAGGTCTTGGCATACGTCACTAACCACGCCCATATAGTTGGGGACATGTGCAATGAAGCCTCGCGAGCACGGAGGTGTTGTTGATTCGAGTCTCAACGTATACGGAGTCCAGGGCCTAAAGGTTGCAGGTACGTAAATAGTTGCATTTCTACCGTCTGGTTGAAAGTTATCTTCGCAGACATGTCGATTTGCCCCTCCAACGTTGGCACCGTACGTAGACTAACCTCTAAGACTATTTTAGCATTGAATCTGATTTTATTTTGACAGAACACATACTCCACAGCGTTGTTGGTCGGAGAGAAGGCCGCAATGATTATTGCGCAGGAGCTTGGGATTAACCTGTAGAAGCAGCATTACCCCAGTGGGAGCGATCTTTAGGGAATAACAGAGATCAAATCATCATGATGTAATAGTAAACGGGAAACGCTTTAATGTATTCTAAAGTGCGCTTGATTACCCTCTCCTGCTTCTTGGAGGGATGGATCGTGCAATCAACTGAGACGATTAGGATAACTTCGTTACTCTGGGCTGAACTAAGATTGAACTATTCTATGCACAGCTGTACATGCGCGGCGAATTTCTAACTTTGAATAGTACAATAAATCAGTGGGTATCGAATGGGACGAACGTCTGTACAACAGGGCTCAGATGCCGAGACGTTCCGACCTAATTGTGACAGTGCCCCTGGTAGGTCCGCCATCCGGAAATGCTACATGTCAATTCCAAGATCCTGTGCAATAATCATTGCAGCCTTCTCCCCAATCAACAACGCTGTGGAGTATGTGTTCTGCCAGAATGAAATCAACTCTAGTTCCCAGGACATTGGAATCCTATACATACGCAACCAACGTTGGTCGGGCAGATTGACATGTCTGGGGACAATACTCAGACTTTTAGCGGGGCAGTAGAGGGTTCATGAACCACGTACCTGCGACCTTGAGGCCTTGGACCCCATACACGTTGAGACGCGCATCAACGACACCCCCGTCCTCGCGCGGTTTCATTGCACACGTCCCCAACTAAATGGAAGTAGTTATTGCTGTGCTCCAAGATTTTTACTGGAGTGCTCACCGAATGCCATGTCGTTCCAACTACACCATACAAAGAAAGATTAATGGGAGGTTGTAAAATATGACCCAGTAAGATCAACTTACCAGTTTGGCGATGGAACTCTTCGATTGCCAGATCGTCTTCGGCAGAATACACAATATCTGGTGCGTCGATCGGAACAGGACCCTCCGCCTCTCGGCAAGCGGCGTCGCTGCCAGGCGCAAATTGAGGATGCAATGCGGGAATTTCTCCCCTATAGGAGGGCATACGTCTGGCGAGTTCGCGTGTCATCTTGTACATCAAAGTGAAGGGTACAGCATCGCTGGGCCTAATGGTTGACATCATTAGCAGAATATCAATCAATGACCCAACCGAGGGCATACTTGGAAAAGACGCGTGCGTCAAAGTCCATAGTGGCATTTGCGTTGTCTCCAGAGGTGATATGGACACTCCCCAGCGACTCAGGATACAACTCAAGTTAAAATCTTCAGCTCAAATAGGAATCAGGTAGATGGTGCAACACTTACAAAGTAGTAGGTCGTGGCGAACCGTTTCCGAATATGTGACAGGTCCTCATTGACAGGAAAACTGACAAAAGACATCGGCCGTACCGAGTCTGTCATCAACGAGAGCTTACCCTGCCATCGGTGCGATAATAGCTAACGGTTTGTCAGGATTGGGCTGGAAGAACGTCTCCCATCTTGACTGGAACAAGGGACCCATGGATGCCAGCTCCGCTGGGGTCGGTCGTACCTTTGCAATTCCTTCAAATCCGCTATGAAAGCAAAAATCAACAGCTATATCATTGGAGAATTGAACAACAGAACTTGTGGGCAATCTTCCCTGTACCCTTGGTTTCCCATTCCATCGAGAAATCTATTGAGATCTTGAAATGCTGTTCTCCACTATGATGAAGAGGCTCACTTGATAAATTGCGAGGATTTTCCCAAACATCATCAAGGGTCTCAATATCGTCCGCAGTATATACCGCCCAGCTCCCCACGTGGTCTGAGTATAACTCGAGTTCAATGATGATGAGATAATACCAAGCCACACACCCTGGTAATTTTCTCCGACTCCGGGGAGGTCCATAATAACGGGGACATTATGTTTCTCCAGCACAGACTTTGCCCCTATTCCGGACCTTTCAAGGATTGCCGGTGACCCAAACGCACCACTTGAAACTACCACTAGTTTCGATGCCCTCGCTATGATTAACTTGCCATCAGCATTTGGGTTGGATATCGCATCATCCGTATACTCGATCCCGACGACGCGTCCGTTCCTATGAGTATGCCCAAGTGAGCTCATCGTATAGAATCACCCCTAAGTGGCCACGTTACTCGATGACGACCCGCCTGACGCGTTTCCCAGGAAGGATCTGCAAATTTGGCTTCTCTGAATGAGGATATAGATACCTAGAGGCAGCATCGCAGCGTTTTCCAGTCTCGGGATCGATATACCTAGAGACACAGCAATTAGTTGGATAAGTCACCAAAATTTTTCCGAGGATTCTCACATGAACGCGGACTCGATTGGAGAAGGGCGCGATTAATGTTGTTGTACCAGTATCATTCATTTATATGAAAGACATACACTATACGCATCCGCAGTTTGGAAATCATTGATATCGTAGACTTGAGGGCGACGAGGATCGTATTCCCTAGCGATGTCCAAGAAATGCCGCTCAAGGCCAAGGTCGACACCACCAGCAGAGACACTAATGGGTCCAGAATATCCGTGTGTAGGCTGATCTGCTTTGGGTGTAAATGTCTCGATCTGCAAATTCATTCCGCGAGACCGTTTCGTGGATGATCAAGTACAAGTTGAGAGATAGACCCTTACCTTTGTGATCAAAGGAAGGAGATCGCTCGAATTCCAGCCGTCGTTACCCAACTTGTCCCAGTCATCGTAGTCAGACGCTGCACCGCGCACGTACATCATGACTAGACAAACCCGATCAGGGACGAGGTGAAGATTGGAAGGGGATCAAGTAGAACAACTTACAATTGATAGCGGACCCACCACCCACACATCGACCACATGGCACATTGATAGTTCTTCCATTAACATGTTCGTTGGGATTTGCAATGTGGAAGGAGGCAGTGGTACTTGTTGGAGCGACGTTTTCAAGGAATCGACAGGGCTGAACACTGGTAGGAACATCGCGGGTGTGGGGGCCACTCTCGATGATCAGGATCTTCAGAGAGGGGTCTGCAGTGAGTAAACGCCCAGCAACAACGCATGCCGTAGTCCCCCCTGTCAATATTAGTGGGAAGAAGTGCCACGACAGTGATTGCACGGATATCTCACCTCCAGCAAAGATGACATCAAAGTTGGAATCCATTGTTCAACGTCACGGTCCAAGTAGTCTAGGAAAAGGTGGAGGTGGGCAGGCTCTAGCATATTACAAACATCTTAAGTATCTCGGTTTATTGTCGCTTATTTCGGCTTCTCGCGCTCATGAAACTTGCCAAGTCAGGGTGGAGAATGGACTCACTGGTAGAAGCACTGAAAACACTCCATTAGACTATCACATACAATGAAACACGAGGTTTGAGATTCGAGAATATAGTCCACGGTTGACGGGCGGGGCATCTAAGGGTTTAAGCGACCCGCCAGATAACTGCCAGGAAGACCGTTTTGGTTTAGGTCAGGTTGGGATTACGCACCTGCCTTGTATGGCGCAACCGCTTGATTTTCCACTAACCAGAACATTACCACTGAGTAGTATTGACCAGTTGTTTCACTTCAACGACTCTCTAGATGACTGCCATGGATGCTAAGCGAAGTAAATGTGGAATGCTTGCCGAGTTCAAGCAGACCAGTGGGGACTGAGTAGGCAGGAACAGGCGTAGGTGTCTTGGACTGAGTATAGAATGATCAAGCTTGAGGCAGTGGAGAGACAAAGGATGAGAGGATAGGCTTGGTAAGTACTCTGACCGGCGGGTGCGAAGGATTGCCAGTGGCGTGCTTGTACGTGGGAATGAGCAAGTGAGTGAGGCACCATGAGCGGTCAGGTCACTGGGTGAGAGGGAAATAGTTTAAGGCATCAGGTGAGGAAAATGTGTAGATGATTGTTCGAGCGCATAGCCAGATATTAATTGAGGATCGTGGGGACTCGAGTGAGGCAATGAGAATTAGACTGGGAACACAAGGATTCGGAGTGGTGCTAGTGGTGGTAAGCCGCGGGAAGTACTAGTGATAAGTTTGTCGGAAATGTGGGTAGACTCCGAGCCCGAGAAAAGGTGTGAGCATCACGTGACGACTCGGAATACGCACTTTCGCTAGTACAGTACCTGATCATCCTCGGGAAGACATACCAGTGTCCTGGTAGGGCGAACAGAAACAAGTCTCACACACCACTGAAGCCGGAGCACTCTGCGCCTTACTTGTTGCCAGCGTATGGCGACTCTAATAGTTCCCCTAGACTCGGAGCAAGTATGGCTTGGGTTAGTGCCTGGGGTTCTCGAAAGCGGTCGGATACCTGGCCCGTAAGACTGGGAGCGCACAGGTCCTTCGAATCGCAGTATAAAAAATTACTTGTAGTACATAATGAAGATCCAAAACTCCCAACCCACCCAAACTGTATCCAAAAGTGACCCTGTATAGTTCCATCCTTAAACCATGTCAAGCCCCTCCTCATACGGGTTGCGGCGATATTCACGTCGTAGCCAGTCGAAGGAGCCGGGTAAAGGTGTACGTGAAACCCCTTCAGATGAGGCTCCCTCTGGGGTAGATACCATGAGACGCTCGGAAGACGATCGTGGCTGCACCTTGAATACTTGCTCGACTACGTTGAAAATGTCAGGAGTGTCCTCCTGTACGCTTCGTCCTCCACGCCTCGGTTTTGGAGGCGGTGAACGGCGCTGTGGTTGTTTTTTGTCAGGCAATGGACAAACCGAAAGCACGACCACGACTTACTCCGCGAGATATCGCTCTCCTCTCTGTTGTCCGCGACTCGACACCATCATCAGAGGCAGTCAGCACAGATATCTGAAGCGGTTCGTGTTACCAATACAAACATGACACCGAAATTAAAAACATACCGCAGGGGACGACAACGCTCGAGATGCCTTGGCTACCTCCCGAGCCCGCTTGTGGAGCTTCTTGACGAGACATTCAATCTTTTCAAAAATGACATCTGGCCCATCTCCAGATTCATCTAGCTGGTTCTCGGCGACAAATCCACGGATCTCGTTATGCGCTTCAATAAGTATTCCAGAGTTGATGTATTCCTTTATTGTATTCACCGCGTCTTCTTCGGCGATCGTATGGCAAATTGGTTCAGAGAGTTGCTGGGTTTCTGAGAGGAAGCTCAGGATCAGGATAAGGTCCACAATATAACCCATGATGCAAGCAATGCAACTGGGGCTGTGAGAGATATTATTTCAGGCACATATAACAGGGGACCATAACATAGAACATACGTTACTTGATAAACGTCAGAGACCCATTTCGCAGGCTTCACAAAAGCTCCGATGGTAAAAATAGGGTGCGCGGGGGCAGCCGCAAATGTCGCTACGGTGTTCAATTCTGGAGCGCCAGTCGTGCTGCAATCGATGTTAGTGAAACCTAATAATCTGGGAGCTAGAAGCTAATTAGTACTCACAGCCCGCTCTGATTAATGCATGCGAGGTCTTCCTCCAAGCATGACAGCCTCGCTTTGAAATCATCCCCGTCAAGATACTGCAGGAAAGTCAATCAGATGACCTCCGTGACGCGCTGATACTCACACTAATACTTTCCGCGATGTTCCAGATCGTGACAATGTCATTATTGATCACGGACAAACAGTCCTCCAATGTTCTCCCCTTAAACTCCGTGGTACTGCCGAGCCGAGCCCAATGTTCTGTAGCGAGAGTGAGCAAGGAGCCCGGGGGGCGACAAGGGAACATCCATCTACCTTCACGCCCAATGCTGTGTAAAGTGATGGATGAGTGCACTGTTGACTAGTCAAACGCAAGGCTTACTCTACAATGGCTGCTATCGTTGTTTCAGGGTCTTGACGTTGAGCCGTCGCCCATACAAGAGCCTTTGGAAGGGCGTGCGTGCGTTTCCCTTGATGCTTCTGTATGGCGCCATCTGTAAGCTGGATCAACGTGGAAATCGTATCCTCATATCCAGGCTTTGCTAAACAGAGAGTGAGAGAGGCCAGCCAGCATAGCGAGGGGAACTTACTCGACACAGGAGTCACCAGCTGCTGGGAGAGCAGTGAATCAAGGGGAATCTTCTTCAACGTATCATCAACTTGTTTCGTCGCCAGCTCGCGGGCATCGTTAGTCTCATCTCCACTAGGTTCAGCTCTCGAAATCGAGTGGACGAGGTGATCGAACCTCGTCAGCACAATGATTAACGGAACTGCAAACGGCCATCAGAGAGTGGACGGTGTAGACATGACCAACTCACTCTTCTTGTATGTCACTTCGAGAATTCTCTCCACTCCGGTTTCGTGGATACGTTCGCCACCATGTGGTGTATTCATGCAAATCCTTTTGAAATGCAGTCGGTATGATCCCGTGTCACAAACGGAGGCACTAACCATGCAGCATGTATTTCTTGCTTTGGATCCTGTGAGTTCAAACATTGCTGGATGAACCCTCGGATCTCGTCGAAATCTGACCCACTGTTTGGCGAGAAATCTTGAGAAGAATACAAAATGACTCTGCTGTTCTCCCGGTACGTGAGCCCTTCTTGAATTTGCACATGCGTAGCATCGTCCACGGTGAGTTCCTAGCACAAAACGAGTCAGGGTATTGAAGGTGAGGCGGACAAACATGAAGGATACCGGAGTGGCTGGACTTGGATCCACACCGAATACATCGCTGATCAAGGCCGATTTACCACATTCCGGCTATGCAGGACGAATTAGATTCGTTGCACCCATTTGCAATGAGAGTTCGATGACAACCTTTCCAACCAGTAAGAGACGAAGCCTGGCGATGAGTGAGTCGTTATCTATAACGAAGGCAAGGACTATAAGCCTACTTGGGGACATTGTCGAGGATTCCTCTTGCAGTTGGGATGAGAGGTGGGTCCATGCTGCCAGACCAGATATCGAAGTGAAGGATCAAGTCTACGTGCTAACTCGAAGGGCACTGTGTCACTATCCCCATATATAATACCTTTCCAATCAATTTGTCTCCGGATGGTAGCACCCATTGCCCTCTTGAGCACTGTGACATCCAGCGCCCAGTCTGGCCAGGCATGGCAGTTGGGGTCACGGAGTTATTTTGGTTGTTCATCGTGGGCGGAAGGAGGCGGTTCGGACTTTGCCGGGATATATATCCTTATAAGGTTGAATAAGGTGTGAGAACACATGCACAAAAATTTAGTTCGCCTGCAGTGTGAATTTCCTGCATGGAGATATTTTAATGTAGACTTAGAATCAATATATTGTATTTCTGGGTATCAAAGTTAAAATGTTTGCAGTATACATATTTAAAACAAGCAAAAGACAATAGCTTTAATGCAATTTTCAGAATCATGATCAGTATGATCAGATATATTAATTTCACTTATTCTTTTGACAGGGTGCAGCCAATCAACGGAACAGAGTCCAAATAAACTTTCTGAAAAATCAATTTATCTTTTTTCCCCCATCTAGGTTCATACTGAGAATTGATGACACCTCAGACATTATTGAAAATTTACCTATGACATACTTGGAATTTATGCATCAACAGATTGCACCTGAGTTTACAAATATTTTTAGATCACATAGTAGTAAACATATTCAGAGAAAATCTATCAATCTTTATTGTTTGAATATTGTAGTTCTTTAAACCACAAATTTATTTTCTAATATTTACTGATTGAATATTTTAGGGCATATCAAGAATATTTTAACATTTCAAACTGAAAATTTGTTTTTTAATCTTATTTCTCTGCATATTGAACTTCTTTTTGTTGAATATGAAATGTATACATATTAGTCAATTGCACATAAATTAATGAATATGTATGCATTGCATATCTAAAAAAAAAAATTCAATATGCAGAGAAATAATATTGGGAAACAAATTTCTAGTTTGAGAGAATATAATATCCTCAATATGTCCTAAAATATTCAGTTAATAAATATAAGAAAATAAATTTTCAGTTTGAAGGACTACAATATTCTTCATATGTCCAAAAATATTCAAACAATCAAGATTGATAGATTTTCTCTGAATATGTTCACTACAATGTGGTCTAAAAATATTCATACACTCAGGTGCAATCTGTTGATGCATAGGTTCCTGATATGTCATAGAGAAATTTTTGGTAGTGTCTGTTATGATCACGTATTGCGACCCCATCTAATCGACCCCTATCTTACCTTATCAACGTCTATGTGCACTTTATCAAGACTTCTATCTTATCACATCACATGACTCTTGAAGATAACATCACGTGACCTTATCATATCTTATCTGACGACCACACATTATACAACATGCATATATCCAATCTATACCAGAGACAACTGGTATTAGCCAGAACCTTCTAGACGTACAGCCACACATAGCCCCTATGACATCATACGGAATCCTACAGATCTCTCTATGACTTTCTATGTTATTCTATGGCCTCATGTAGACCTCATGTAGTACATTCTATGATATTCTATCCAATAGCAATATAGATGTATAGTATAGATTATAGTAGAACATTCTAGTGGATAGTAGATGTGTACAGACGTAGACGACTATATAAGATGGGCACTGGGCTAGGGAAAACCTTAGTCTAGTTCTCTTGTTGTTTCCCTTCAAAGTTACCTGCAAGTAAGGTCTTCAAGGTTGTTGCACTGAAGCTTGCCTCAAGAACTAGCTACTCTTGAGCTAGCGGCGAAGGTCGTTACATTGTCTGAGGTGTGAAAATTAGTTAGGCTCTAAATTTGAGCCACATCCTAATTGTTTTCATCAGATATTGAATATGAATAAGAATCCTATTAGGCTGAATGTAAAGGATAACCATATTTTCCACATAGTTATAATATGAAACAAAATATTTTATGTCCAGATAGTTGAGATGCAAGGTGGAGTATGTACTTCAATGCAGTTTGTTCAAGGGATATTCTAACCTGTAAACATCTCCATCATCACATTCAGCCTCTGTTTTCCAGATTGTTTATTGTTTTTACCCAAGAAACCTATTCTAAATATAGATGTAATGTGTTTGTAAACTCAGGTGCACTATGTTGATGGAGACCTATATTTTATTTGACTTTGTCCCAAGAGTAAACACAAGGCATTCTTTTCCATTATAGGGACCTGCAGCACAAATCAGAAGAAATGCAAAAGCTCCAGTAGAATATCAAAAAACACAATATAGTTTGCCAAGTAAATAATTAGATTTCCTGACTTTAAACTAGGCTGTTTGAGACAAAGATCAAAATATCTTGTCACAAGACTACTCGGGCTTGATTCTCACATCAAACAGAATAATAGGGACTGTCAAGATTGAATTAGAACTACATTTAGAGAATAAGTTGAGTGTAGAAAAGTGGTGCTGTATCACAAACATGAATAACAAATTCAATCTTCAATTTAACTTCACCACAGCCAGGATGCTGTGCTGTATGGCAATGCTATTTTTGAATCTCTGCTGCTTCTTGCAACCCTAAAATTGCAGTCTGGCCAGCCATCATGTAGATATGAGGGCCAGAAAGAGTGCTTAGTATCCCAAGTCACCATGCTCAAGCCCTCAGAGCATCAGAAACTCCTTGCTGCACTCTTCACAGTCAAGCAATACCTTGGGCTACAAATATACATGAAAATTCTCTTGCAGGCCATTATTGATTCAGAAACAGACTCCTCTAGGTTCTCTGAGTCATCTGAGTCATTTGTGTTATAGAACTCCAGTATCACCTTCACAATTGAGGACTTAACCATTTTCATGGACTATTTCTTATCTTATCTCATTTTCAGATTCAGACTTTTCCTTTTATGATCATATCCAATCACCAGACATGTGCTATTCCAGTTCTTTGACACAGTTGCCCCTTATGATCATATTTCATTCTCATGCTGTCAGGAGCATAGCATGTTTCACTTCTATTAAACCTTCATAACCTCATTTCATTTCCATTGACTTATGCCTGTCATCTTTGTTGCTGCACAGGGCTATGCTTACCATCTCATCAAAAACCAGTAGCAATACTTGCTCATATCATACCACCTCACTATTACATATTTCCAATTAGTATTTAGAACTCAAATGTGTACATACAATGGCACTAGTATATAAGATCAAGGGAATACACTGGATGCTCTCCAGTTTAGTTAACTTGGAGTTTTCCTTCTAACTGTTCTGAACTCTTGTATCATCCCTTAGGTTCTTGTGTGTAGACTTGATCCCTTATGGTTTTGAGTTGTTTCACTTTAACTAAACTCCCATTTTATCACCTCTATACTTTCCTTGCTTCAAGAACCCCAT
Organism: Chalciporus aff. trinitensis; assembly: GCA_038089015.1. Lineage (NCBI taxonomy): Eukaryota > Fungi > Basidiomycota > Agaricomycetes > Boletales > Boletaceae > Chalciporus > Chalciporus aff. trinitensis. Next base: position 26,783 of record JBBPJZ010000231.1, read on the forward strand.
GGCACTTTCAATCACCTGCAAGTGTGTGGTCTTGCCTGCTCCACTAGTACCAGGTCTCATGCCTTCACCTACATATGCTAGTGACACCCTTCTTCTCCTCTACCCTTTGTTCTACCTTACATTGTAATGGTTATCAACCTGCACCCCCTGATCACCTCTACATACCAACCATAGTCATACCCCCTGGTACATAGTACTGGTATTCTACTTACATGAGTAGTAAAAGAAGAACTGGCAGCTGCATCCTCAGAGCAACAGGAGCAGAGCCTGGTAGAAAAAGAGTTACTCTGGCCCAACACCCCATTATCTTTTGTCAGCAGACCACACTTGTCTGGTCATGCTTCATTGATACTGTCCAATCCCTCTTACAAAGAGTACTTGAGTCAGCTGTGTGCTGTATCTGTGGCTGTATGCCGCTTTCTAGAGGAAGTCAATCCAAACTCCATCCCAGAGCTCATAGACACCAGTCTAGAGCTAATCCCAGCAGACTTTGACCCAAATGACCAACTGGTGGTTAAATCTATCAAACAACAGTCCCCTGTATTCCTTCTATCTCTGGGATCCCCTCTCATACTGCTTACCGAGTCATGTGGGTCCTTAAAGAGGGAGAGCTCTGTCCAATTCCTGCAAGCAGGATATTTTGAGACAGGATCAGGTATACAGAGCATTGGGCACAATCTTGAGGCATATGCCCCAGTGAAAGTATGTAGAACCTTCCCTTTCTTCTATCCCTGAACTCTCTCCCCAACACTGCAGATACTATTCTTACTGTACTATTGACAGATCTGTCTCAGGACATCTCATCCCTGACAAAGACCACTACCAAGTAGTACTTTGTTCTTGCAATACTCTCTGTCGTCCCTTCAAGTACTTGTAATATATCACCATGTCTCCTCCTCAATTTCTTCTAGAAGCCTTGTCCACAGCTGGAGCCAGTTCCAGATTGAAAGTGTGCAACCTTGGTCAGGAACTATGCTTATTCCTGGAAGAACAAACCTTGGCACTGGAAGTTACATGAAACAAGAGTGCACAGTTACGGAGCAATCTAGCCCAGGCTGAAGCACAAATTGCCACCCTACCTCCATTGGTTATGTCAACCTCAGCAGACATTGCT
>JBBPJZ010000232.1:0-10757 GCA_038089015.1 Chalciporus aff. trinitensis
TCGAAAGGCATTCCCATGCTCATATGGCTGTCAGGTGAGTAGAAAAGGACCGGAATGAGACCACCATGAAAGGAAATAGGAGCCAAACGTGCCTTTACGTTCCAGCTCGTATGCCGGCAGACCCTGTGGCACAAATGTCAGCGACCGTCACATATGTCCTTGACGCTGGGGCCCAGTTTGTTTGAATGAAAACGAGGAGAATGATCATGGCAAGTGGTTGGTCATGGCTGTTTTACCACCATGATGTCCGAGTCAAATCGAGTCTGTGAAGAGCTAAGCGCTCGATCAGGGTTACTCGGGAAAGTGTGAACCCAGAGAATGGTTCGAAGGCAGTTGCGAAGAATGTTTGGTTATGCAAGGGTGATCTGCGTGAGTTCTACACCCACGTCAGATTTGAGCACAAGATGCATGAATTGCGCCACAGGTTACCATATGGTATGAGAGTACCGTGTGTACGGATGGAATGACACAGGAATGGGGAAAGTGGGCAAGGGACGCTTGTGGAGTGGAGATGGCGTCGTGTCGCACATGGTAAGACCCTTGTACTGGATCGGCGCAAGAGGGAAGTTCGAGTGGGGCAGAGGAGGGAGTTACGAGAGTACGATTATACTACTATTCACAGTTAAGGTCCGTCCGGACGAGGGGGCCTGGGACAATGAGAGAATTTGAGCGGGAGAAGATGGCTGCGTGACTGGATTAGTCCAAAAATATAAGAGAGCGATTAAGTGAGGTAGCGGTAAGGGGCCGCGAGGACGCGGGGTGGAGAACAAATGATGACGGAGACACTACAAGCACATAATGAACGCCACATAAAGTGATGAGATGCTATAGACTAATGAGAGGGAAGATCTGAGAGGAGAGTGTATTTAGGATGGATGATCGAATTTGCAGCAGGAGATGGAGAATGGAAGGCGCTTCCGAGCTCAACTTGTCACGGTTACCGAAGATTAAATGACGTAACGGCTTGTTCACACAGAACACGTGTAGGAGTGAGTTGACTAGGGAATGGATAGAGACGTGAATAGGATACACACGAAGATGGTGGCTCAGCCCGATTTACATGGAAGACGAGCACCATGAGGAGAAACATGATACATGAGTGAGAGTGGGTCACTTCCACATTCGGTCATCCAGTCAGGAAGGACCCCTAACAGTGCTGCTGGACATGTGAATACGCGGCAGGTGCGAGTTGCAGTAATTGAGGGGTCGAGATGCTAAATATGAATTTACGGAATGGGGTCCATCTGATTCGGCCACGGACCGTATTGGGTGTAGGTTCCTTGTCTCCTTCAGCGTTTTCGCCCTCCAAGGTTGTCGTCCGCCCGATTCATTTTCGACTTGTATATCGTTCCGATTCTGGGATTTTTCATAAGAGATTTGCGGGTCAAACGAGTTGATTCTCAATTTGGTTTCCCAGTTCGACACGTTCTCCTCGAATCCCGCTCTCTGCGGTCACGTTCGCATATTACGTTCCTCTCGTATGCACCATCTTTCTTCCTCCATCCGCAACGACAGCTCATCATCAGAATACTCAATTTGTTTCTCCCCCTCTCCGGTGTATGCCCCCACCGGTCAAACAACCTTCTCAGGATCTCTCCTCGACGCAACGCAACGAACCGTGCAACCGTAAGCACACTCCTCGCACATCCTGAGACATCGCATCCGGCTTCAATCCCTATTCACCTCCGCACGTTAAACAGCACTTTCCGCTTTGCTTTCCCCCACTCACACCTCGCATATGTTGAGCCAGCATTCCCATCCTCCCTCTGATTCTTCCGATCAGCAAAGTGGTATGCACAATTTATCCGACGATGACTGGAACAATCTATTTTCTGCACCCTTGCATTCCACTGTCTTCGCGAGCTTCGGTCCAAACAACACTCTCTCCTTCTCAAACCCGGCATTATCCGCCGACCAGCATCGTCATATGCTCCCGACTGCAAGGCTTCCCAACCCTCGTGATCATTTAACTAACTACCATCACGATAACTCGTTTGCATGGGCCCACTCTGTTCCTTCCAATCACCCCCAGAGGCCCCCCCTTTCGAAGCCGCATCCCTCTATTCCGACTCAGCCCTTCGACAAATCGAAACCGTCGACACAAGAGGATCTAATGTCATCCTCACATCCTCATGATCTTCGACAGTACAAGGTGCTCGGTCACCGTATAGGCATGGCGGTAAGCACCCCTTTCGATCCCATCTCGTGAGGTATGGCACCCTAATACTTCTCTCACAGAATTTTGATCATGTGCCAACAAATTCGTCTCATCCCCGGAGACAGGAGACCGCCACAAACGCATTTATACTCCCCGGCCCTCTTTCAATACCTACAGTCAATTATCAGAGCCATAACCATCACAATGTCGAGCGCTCAAACGTCGGCATACCACCTTCCTTGTGGATGTCTCCTACTTCTACGAACCCTCCATCACCGGCGCTCTACTCCCCTCTCAGTCAACTGTCCATACCTCAGAATGGAATTGTTGCTCCAGATCCGTCCCCATTATCTGCATATAAGCACGCCTCTCCTTCCACCACTGCGTCGTATTCTCAGGATTCAAAATCTACCATGTTGTCTGACTTCTTTTCCGATGATCTTTTCGGTGCCCCAAGTAACAATGAGCCCGTGCCAAGCTCATTCGCGTCCCACCGGATATCTGGCTCACCCGATCTCCAGTCTGTTACCTTACCGTCCGCCGAGACAGATCCCGAGAAACTTGCCCAGCAGGACCCACTTGCTACCCAGGTGTGGAAGATGTATGCACGGACGAAGGCCAACCTACCTCATGCACAAAGGATGGAAAATCTTACTTGGCGTATGATGGCGCTTGCTTTGAAAAAGAAAAAGGAACAGGAAGATGGACTAAAGGAGGCGAGCGCTGTTGCATCCCTAAGTGTGCAGGTGAAGAGTGAAAATACACCTTCAAATCTACTCACTTCGACCGAGCCTTCGACTTCGACACTTGCTACCGATACAGGGGAGAGAGGAAGACCATTCGCCAAGGGTAAGACAAAGGTACAGGTTGTAGGGTTCGATGGCACCAACCAGGACGGCACAGAGGATGATGAGTACGTAAATGCCCTTGAAGTCACCATTCCATCTCATGATGTAACTCCGCTCCAGCGTTCTACCAATGGACTGGCGTGCGATGAGTAGGTCCAGATCTCGGATATCTATTTCAATGGATTGGCGACCTCAAAGTCGGTCCCGTTCTCGTCCTCCGCCGTCAGCCACACATTTCGACCACGCCGCGATGCATAACCACTTTACTTTCCCGAACACCGAAACGAACAAGGACAAGTCTCCTGAACGACGTACACCCCGGTCGGCGGAAGACTCAAAAGGCCAGACATCACCTAGCAAACCTATACCGAGTTCGTCCGCGCTATCTTCCTCGCGGCCTTCGGTGACGTCCCCTTCCGGTCCCATGCGCTCCGCACTATCTGCCATATATGAAGGCAAGGCAGGCCACGAGGCTTCTTCGTTTGGAAGCACCACTCATAACAACATCCACGTTAATCAATATAATCATCCCTTGTCCGCGCTTAATACCCCTGCCTTTCACCCATCTTCGCTCCCTTCTTTTGGCTTGCACGGGCCCTCCAAGTTCCCTCCTGACAACCAATCATCGAAACCTCGTGAATTTCCGAGACACGTGCGCAAGACAAGCTTCGATCACACAGTGGAGCGGGAGGGTATATTCACCGGCCCAAGTGGGAGGCATCAGGTGAACGGCAAGCCCTTGTCTCCAGATAGCATTGCGGGGCAGAAGCGGCGCGCAGACGCACCCCACGCAGAGAGCGTCTTACGCGCTGATCCTTCGAACGTCGAAGGTAACCCGCGGTCAACGCAACGAGAGGCGGATCACTACCTTGGTAACGGCTCTTTCCCATCCACCACTTTCAATTTTAGCTTCCCTCCATTCGACGGGATGTTCGACCTGATGGCACCAGGTAATTCGCTATCGCATCACGAGTTCCCACACATGCTGCATACTTCTGAAGGTTCCAGAGCCTCCGAGATGCATTTTCATGATTCTGCGCCGCATTCGCTCAATGGACCTACTTATACGCCTTCGGTTACCTCCCCTCCTGGGGTCGACGAGGGTATATCCGCTGCTGCTGTAGCCGCGAACGCAGCAATGGCAGAAGGAGGTTATATTCAACTGGGCCCAGTTAACTTCACGCCTGAAGATGCCTTCGATTACCATCATCATCTCCTTGGGCTTCCGTTCCCATCCCTAGACGCCAGCGTGGGCTTGGGTCAGGGACCGTATACCCATGTCGATCCAACGCAGATTCTGCCCGTGGAGCATGGTGACATGGTTCTTCAAAGTTATCACGCTAGCCCGACAAGCGACTGGGGTAACGGGATTCCTTCCTCCACCGCCTCGCCTGAACCCTACAACACGTCCAGCGCCTCATCACCTCCATCCGCTGCAGACAGTAACATCATTCCCAACGCCTCTGCCGCCCGCATGCCTAGTCGTAAAATATCGTCGACGAAGCGTGTGGTTCAGGACTTGCAGCGCAAGAAGTCGCTCGGAGTTGCAGTGAACACCTCAGTTGCCGTCTCGAGGTCTGCCACTAGCACCCCCGATTTGACGCCTGAGGGTAGTAGCAGCGCTACTGCCAAGGGTAGCAGTGATGATGCTGATCAGCTTCCCACTTCCTGCACGAACTGTCAAACGACCAACACCCCATTGTGGAGACGTGATCCCGAGGGGCAACCTCTTTGTAAGTTGACTCGCCTGACATTGGTATACATCCGACTGACGGTTGTCTCTACAGGTAACGCTTGTGGGCTTTTCTTTGTGAGTGTGAACGTTGACTTGTTACGAACCAATACTTACCTAGGGACCAGAAATTGCATGGTGTCGTCCGCCCGTTGTCGCTCAAGACTGATGTGATCAAGAAGAGGTGAGACACATTGCATCGACGGTCTTAACATCCGCTTACGTTGGTTTTACTTCAAGAAACCGCGCGTCAGGGCCGGCAAGTAGCAATTCTCGCAAAGGAGGTGCTGGTCTGCCGAAGATCGCTGCTTCCAGTCGGCCTCGTTCTGCCACCACCAATGCACTTCCTAGCGGATTTTCCGCCACTCGTGGTGCTGTTCCAAACAAGGCAGCGAACGGTATCACACCTGCTGCTGGCACAGCGGCCGTGAAGAGACAGCGGCGAACGTCAGCTGGTTTACCCATCTCGCTCGTTACCGGTAGAGACGCGCCAGCTGCCTGATCGACGTAACGTCCAACATCCTGCACGATAACGTACGTCGAGGGTCAGCTTCCACCTTTTTTTTTTCTTCGCTATTTCCATGGGGGCCCGCATGAATATATTTTCTTGTTCGGCTTGCAGGATGCGTGTAGATATTGACTACTGATAGATTATTTGCTCCTCATCTCCTTCTGACCCGTTTACATGCACTTTGCTCTTTCCTTGTGTTGCAAGTTATGCGGCCCCGTAATTTTATTTCTCTGTAGACTAGGAGTTTTGTATGATAACGATCTACGATGAGCGAGATGGATCCTCGCAATGACTGACACGTCTCACGCGTGGGCAATTCGTCCAGGGTTGCGACTCGGATCCATTTGGCGCAAGGTTTGGGGGACAACTGAGTACTGATCCCATTCAACATCAGCTCTGTCGACGGCGACGACGACGAGCACTGAATATCTGTGAGCTGTATATATCTCTCCTGCACCCCTAGTCGTCAATCTGGCCTCGTTTTTCAAAAATGCTGCACCCCCACCGCGTACTCCGGTGCCCCCCTCCTACACAAGCGGACTTCAACCTGTAGCCTCAAAGGACCTCAAAATCAACCGACGGCTTTCGAGAACCGAACTTGACTTTGAACAGGCCCTACGCACAGGAGGAACGGTCATCATCAAAGAGAGTCTGGACGAGGACACTCTCGGGACGGTCGACAGTCTCGCAAACTCGACTTCCAACGGACGTGAAGTTGTATCCTCACCACCTCAGAGAGACAACAGAACGCCACGTATTACGCAGCATCAGCCAGCGACACCCATCATCGTCCCACCCACGCCAACGCCCCACCCAGCGCCCCGTTCTGCTGTCCAAAGAGCCCCTTCAACTTCCTCATCCAACGAAATCTTTTATGACGCAGAAGACGCAGACATGCAAACCAAACGACGATCCATCTATCGATCACCTGGCACGTCGAGTAGTCCAGACTTGGCGACGTTGATGCGGAAAGCAAAGGAGCGAGGTGGGGTGGTGCCTCCGACGTTGGTGGCAGCGCAGAAAGAGATGCAGAGTCAGAGGAGGGCTGAGATGCCACCACCGTTGCCCAGTACCCCGGCGGTGCCGAGTTTGGGGTCGGGTGGTGGGGGGTTGAAACCGTCTGGTTCGACGATGCGTGCGAGGTCGTCGACGACGTCGACGTCGGCCTCGGCTGCGAGTCGGGCGTCGGGTGCTCTACCCAAGTTGTCGATTACACCGGCATCGTATAGGTCGGTGAAAACGCCCAAGGATCCGGTTAGTCCTAGTGGATCGGACTGGGTCATGGCTAGTCCGAGGTCGAGGACGACTTCCAAGGTCGACGTGGACAAGGTGAGGACTGAGGGTTTTGATGCTTCAACTAATCCGCTTAATGTTCTGTATTCTCGTTTTCAGTCAATGAAAAACTCTGTGAAAGCGAAGACGAGCGCGTTTTTAGGTAAAATGCTTGGACAATCGACGACACGGGATCGTTCGGTATGTCGGTCTGTGGTCTTTCTACGGCCTGGTTGTGTTGACGGTGTGATATAGCGAACAGATGCTTCACTGTCCTCGTCACAGACAAGACCGTCTGTTGTAAATGCATTTGCACCTCCAGTTCCACCATTACCCAGTGACCTCCAATCCTTTCCTTTGCCAGCGTCCTCCCTCATCACAGATGTATTTTCGACTTCGCAGAGTGACAAGCCGCTACCGCCTATACAACCCGGACCGATGGATCGTGCCAGCAATGATTCCGACCTGAGTTCGCTCGTGGTCATCGATCCAATATCCCGGATGAAAGGCCGCACACCCTCTCCGGACAAACGATCCATCGAGGAACGGCAGGGGGACGAGAAATTCATCAGTCATGGAAAGCGTCGCAGCATGAGCGTCAGCGACATTGGTCACCATGGGCTTGGTTTGCAGTCATCACCTGCGCCAACATTACCACCAAAAGACAATGGCGCGTCCAGTAACGGCCGAGCATGGGAATCGTCTTCTTCACTACATGGCATCCTCAGTGATTTCGAAGGTGTCCTGTCCACGTTGGACCCTGACACGGGATCATCTCTGCTCGATCTTCGGGACCCCTCTAACCCGACTCGTAGACCGCCGCCTGCTCCACTTCATTTGGACGTAAAATCCCCCAGTTCACCTACTTTACCGCCCATGTCGTCTTCGATGACCCCAACCGTTACTCTGTCAACCGAATCGTCAGTGGGGTCTGGACTGGACCAGACCTCAACCGTTAAGGACAGCTTGATGATCGAACCGATCGTGCCTCCGCGTTCGTCATCCTTAAAGTCGCCTGTTCGGACGCCCTCTGGATCCGGACGCCACAACTTCGGTTCTCCTCGCGTTACCCAACTCAAACACGGTTCCAGTCCACTACGCTACAAAGGCCTGGGGAACCAAATGCCTTCTTCATACCGTGATATGTCCAAGCTTTCTGTCCATCACTCAAGCGCCTCTAGCTCGGAGCCCTCGCTGGTTCCCGCCAATGACGATTCCCATACCTGTGAGTCTTGCTGCACACTTTTGGTTCTTGCCATCATTGACGCGGTGTTGATGCTATGTTCACAGCTTCCACTGGGAGATCGCACAACGAGCTGACAACGAATGACCTTGTCCTCACCCGCTTCGCATCTAACCCATCGTTCTCTAACCGAGAGAAGGAAGAAATGCAAGATCCCGAGGAACGTGGAAAGGATCTTGCGGCGCGTTGTTATCAAGAAGACGAGACATTCCTCGCAAAGGACAAGATTGCTGAATGGCTGGGTGGCGCGTACGTTCGTGAACCTTCTCCTGAGAAAGATGGATGCTCAACTTGCCATCTTACAGTGGGCCGGGCAACAAGATTGCACTACGATACTATATAGACTATTTCGACTTTGCGGGGTTGAGATTGGATAACGCATTCAGGTGGGCTTGACTGTCTGAGTGATGACATTGTGCTGATATCGAGGATAGACGACTATGTTCTAAGCTCTATCTCAAAGCAGAGACCCAGCAAGTCGATCGTATTCTTGAGGAATTTAGTAGACGTTTCTGGGATTGTAATCCCGTCCGCCCATACGGCAGCGCGAGTACGTCCATGGTCAATTCTCATCGCATGACGTGTTACTCATTCACCCATGGTAGGTGTCGTCCACGCAGTCACCTACTCACTCCTTTTGTTAAATACCGACCTTCACGTGGCCGACATTACTTCTCGAATGTCTCGAAGCCAATTCGTTCGCAATACCATGACTGCGATTCAAATGCAGCTTCATCCCAGTCGTTACGCATCATTGACAGATCTAGAACAAGACGACTGTAGCAGTGGACCTGGCACCGGTTCAGAAGGGACCGAGACGCAATCAGTGTCTCGATCGAAGAGAAGTGCCAGCATCGCAAGTTGGAGTAGTATCTCCAAGGAAACATTCTCGTCCTCAGGGGCAATGTCGTCCGCTGCATTATCTGCGGCGCAACCATCTGTAAACAGTAGTACCACATCATTCCAGCATTCGCCTGGTGGTATCGAATCAAAGCCGCCGAGCACTGGCCCCTCGCAAGTTGTCTATGACCGCAACTGGGAGATCGAGATGGAGAACTTGCTCAAGGTATGTATCCATGCGATGTTTCTTGTTTGAGAACCCTAATGGTTTCAATGTCTACAGGATATGTACGGGGCTATCAAGAGCCAACAAATTCTGCAACCTCTCGGTGCGTTTTCCCTCTTCCTCTCTATAGGGATGCTTAGTATCTTTTCATAGCCCATCACGGCATGGCACGCAATCCAAGCTTCCGTGGGCCCCCAGACCGACTAACAACACTGAAACGTGGCAGTATCAGGGGAATTCAATCCATCCTTCCGACACCTTACAGTCCTTACAGCAGTAACAGCAGTGTTGATGGGCGTGCTAGCCCTGCACCCAGCTTTGCAACTTCAACACATGAAGTGAGCTGGTCACTCCTTTCTTTCAGTTTTCATTTTCTAACTATACCCTAGGGATTATCCATGGCAGCCTTCCTTACTCCTTCTCTCGGCTTTGCATCCAACTTGTCGCATACAATCATACGTGAGGCTCAGGAAGACGAAGATCGCAGTTTGCATAGCCATGAATCGGACTCGACCACGATCAGTATCACAGATGAAGAACTTGCTTTGCTGGGAGCACCGTGGGCAAAGGAGGGTATGCTCAGTCGTAAACAATATTGGGAAATGGCTGGAAAGAGAGCTAAATCCAAGAATTGGATGGACGTCTTCGTCGTCATTCAACGAGGTGAACTTAATATGTTCACATTTGGAGAACATGGGGGAGGGGGCTCTGCCGTCGTAGGAGGTGGTAATTGGCTCGTAAGTCATTCTGTCCAGCGTCGTAAGTGACAAACCGTCAACATGCTTGTTAGGAAAACGCCAATTCGGTTGGTACTGTCCACCTTGCGCATTCGTTGGCGCATGCTTTGCCACCACCAGGTTATAGCAGACAACGGCCTCACTGCATGGTGCTCACCCTTTCAAATGGCGGAGTCTATTTCTTCCAGGCAGGCACAGAAGAGCTCGTCAACGAGTGGGTGTCGACGTGTAACTACTGGGCTGCCAGGACGAGCAAGGAGCCACTTGCCGGAGGTGTCTCCAACATGGAATATGGATGGAACCGCGTCTCTGATGTCCACGCCCGTTCCGCCTCTGACAACGACGCTTCTCGAGACTTTGATCGAACAGATACCCTCAGCGTTCGTAGTGGCCGAAGTAATCGAAGCAAGTTTGGCTGGCGGGATGGCGTGTCGACAGTGCGAGCGCCACATTCACCGTGGAAAGAGAGAACGACCATCAATGATTGGAAACCCCCTATCCCTCCGTCGATATCCAGTATACATGATGAAGAGACGCAGTTGGAGGCGCTTCAGAAGTACGTTGGAACGTTGAAAAGGGATCTGAAGAATCATAACGAACTACGTGAACCCATGGTTGCCCTGGTAAGCGAATGATATATTGATCTGTTACTCCCTATCATGGCTCACCCGACGTTCTTCCAGTACGAGCCACGCTCCGCCAACTTCATGAAGGCGCAGAGCAACTGGGAGAAGAAGTCCCAATACCTATTGACAGAGATCGTCAAATACGAGTCTTACATTGACTCACTCCAGTCAGCGATGAGTCTACGATTGAAGAAGAGAGGCGAGAAGGCGCTAGAGAGGGCCCTTGGGAGTGGAGGTAATGTGCAAGACGAAGAGCTCGCGCGGTCATCGACCGTGAGACGGAAGGAGAAAGAACGTCCAGATGACGAAGACGTGATACCCGAGGATGAGGATCAGCGCGCGACGCCTGCGCCAGGACCCTCTCGTCTCCATCGCAGGGAGACTGCTGAGAGTGGTCAGTGGCAGTAAAATATGATACTTCATTTTAATACAGTTATTCCCCTCCCCTGTCGGGGATATATGTACTTCTGCTTTTGTGGATTATTTATGTAGGATATCTTGCGACATTCCTTTGGACATTGCTTCCTCGGTATAAACGAATACATACTTATTTACAACGTTGTC